>BOPN01001514.1:70246-95246 GCA_017312705.2 Penaeus japonicus
AATGCAGTGTGAATTCCCTGCACCACGAGCGGAAGCTGGGTAAAATAGTGGGTACTGGATCAACCAACTGGACATTTTTATTAAAACTATACCCTTTGACAGAACGCCGTATCACAGAAACTATTTCTTTATCATTTAAAGCTTGTTCATGATCGCTCTTTTTCTCTCTGTCTCTCCTCGTCACTTTTATCTTTGTCGTGTACATACTATACTTGGCAATAATGGATTCATCGATTCATACTCCGTTTTAAACGTTTTATCTTTACATAGAGTAAATGCTTCATGTCAGTCACACACATACAGACACAGACACACAAACACATACACACACACACACACACACACACACACACACACACACACACTCACACACTCACACACACACACACACACACACACACACACATGTATGTATGTATTTATGTATATATGTATATATATACTCATATATATATATATATATACATATATAGATATATAAATATCTATATCTATATATATATATATATATATATATATATGTATTTATATATGTATATGTATATATATGTATATATACATACATATATATATGTATATATATATATGTATGTATGTATGTATATTCATTTATATATATATATATATATATATATATATATATATATATATATATATATACACTTCCCAGGATGACGTCGATGACTAGTAATTTCCTACAAATTACCCTATAATCATAGGAAAATATAGACGAGGTAGTTTATACTGGAAATATGTATTCAGCATATTTACAGCATTATTTTCTTACTAAAAATAAAGGGATGGAATTCACACATGTTGATTTTAAATTTATTTCCCGTGTTACGATTTCTTGATTTTTTTTTCATGTTTTCATTTTTTTATTTCATTCATCTACCTGTTTATCCATCTATCTGTCTATCTATCTATCCATCCATCTATCTTTCCGTCTATCTATATGTCATGCTGTATACCTATCCATCCATCCATCTATCCGTCAACCTGTTCATCTATTTATCTATCTAGCTACCTATCTATCCATGCATCTGTAAAGAAAATAAATTCCGAACTTAAGATCTCAACCCTTTCGGCGCCTCAAGCGGGTGAATTCCCCTGAGATGCGTATACCCTTGACAGCCAGATTAAATTTTATTTTGGTTCTCCCCCCCCCAAAAAAAAAAAAAAAAAATGATCATGTTTTTTTGCTTTCACATTATTTTTTATGATCATCATCCCCTGTGGGATAAGCCTTTCATATGCAAAGTCTTTGATTCTTAATTCGTAAAGATATATTTGATGAAATTGGCAAAAAGAAAATAAAAAAGAAGAAAAAAAAAACATAAAGAAGACATGAATAATATGTAAACAATATACAAACAAAATTCGATATTTTTTCCCTCTCTTTTTGTATTTCAAGCGAAAGATTCTGAGTGAAGTGAAACTGAACTGAAAGCCACTGTCTGTCTGGCATAGCGTGCCACCCACAAGTCTACAGGACTACCCGCCCCGTCACCGTGTCCGGTCGCCATAGCAACGGAGACGCTATGTTTTGTCGTCAAGGACGTAAACAAAGAGACGGAAACAACCTAATTATTTATAAGGAAGTAAACAAGAAGACGTGGAAACAACTTGATTTTGAACGAACTACCCAGCGATTGAAAGACCACTTGGGTGATTGACATTATTTTTATATAACACATACTTAAACGTAAGCTATTTTTCTGATATAAGCTTAAAACAAAGGCGAAATTTACGTCAGAGTAAGTACTAAGCTCCGAAGGCAGTTGGGATGTTACCGAAGATCCGTTTAACACTCTAAAAACATACATTTTTTGGTCTGTTTACTAATTTTATACTTGATGCTGATATATTTTTTTTGTCTTTTGCGTTACTTAATCTAACCAAAGTTTTCTTTATAATTTGCGCTTCCCAAAGCCATTCTCTATTTATAGATTTTGTATAAAGATATGACACGGAGACTGAAAAACCCTACAACACAAAAGATGTAATCATCACTTTTTTTTTTATTATATCATAATAGATCACAGTATATAAATTCTACTACATGTACTACATCACACCTCTTGCTTTGTGAAGTTATACATTCACATCTATATTTTTCAACATGCGACAAGACACTACCAAACGCCACCAAAAACAAGTAAAATGACTCAACCTAATGAACACCGACGGTAACATTAAAATCCAACCCTTAAAAAAAAAAAAAAAAATATATATATATATATATATATATATATATATATATATATATATATATATAAATCACTCGAACTGATAGAAAAAGATAGTAGCAGTGAAATCCTACTCATAAAATCACGTCGAGACAGTAACAAAAAAACCCTACTTTTAAAATTCCGTCAATTACCAAAGCGACAAGGCGAAAAAATTTAAAATGTTACCGTAACGGTCATTTTCGTGTTTATAACGTGGAACTCCATTGCATGTGGGATTAAACAGGATCTATATGCAGTTTATCGTTTTCTACACTGTTTCAGCATACGTATGATTCTGTACATTGATGTATTACTTATGTATCATTTGTAAGCTATTGTTATTCTCTATTTTCAGATTACAGTAGAAAAAACAGCTTTTCAGTAAGCCGGTTTTTCATGTATAGTAAATCTGTTTTTTCTTCCTTGCATAAAAGAGCTGGTATTTATTATCATTTTTCGAGATTAAACAATTGGTTTATTTTTGCTCCTGAAGTTGGTTATGAGTTTTCATTGTGTTTTAATATCAATATTTATTTCATGTATATATACGCTACTACTACTATTAATAATGTTCTTTTTTATGTAATAATCATTATTATAGTTATATTAATGACATCAATGTGTTTTTCACAAGTAATTTTCGGGTATTTTCAATTCTTTTCGTAAAGATTTTCTACTTTTATTAAATTTGTTAGAATTATTGCTAATTATCATATCATTAATCATCTTTATTGTAGTACTTACAATTGTTGCAATAATGATTGAAATAATAACTACAACTATTACAGTAATATTTATTTATTTTTACTTATTTGAGCATTATTATTTTTATGAATATCTTTGATATTGCTATCGCATGTAATAATCATTGTTATTACAATATGTTTTATGTGTTTTCGGCGGTTTTCCAATTTTTTTACATCAATTTTGTTCACTTTCATTGAATTTGCTATGATCATTAATAATCATCATTATTTTCTATCATCATTAATATCACGTCAGGCTAGTAGAGTGGTATCGAGCTGGCCACACATCCCCGTCCAAGCTCGTGATTTTCCACATTCGCCTGGCAGTCACTGCTGTGGCTGGGCACCACGGTGGGTAAAGACAAAGCTCACACGAGACGGTGTCACAAGCAGGCTCGCCATAGTGTTTTTGGTCTTTTTCCTTTTTTTCACGACTATTAGTAATAATCATTATCTTCTTATCATCATTATTACAAGAATTATAACTATGATACAATTTAAAATTTTATTTTTAGCCATAATTATCACTATAATTTTTATCTTTATGATAATTATCATGGTTGTTATTGTTATTATACGTAATGATAATTGTAGTTCTGTGCGTTTAAGTGTAAGTGTTTTTCGGGGGTTTTCCTATTTTTTTCCACATTTGTTCCCACTCTTATTGAATTTGTCACAATTATTAGTAATTATCATTATTTCTTATCATAATTATTGTTATAAATACAATTAATACAATATATACAATAATACATGATATAATTACTATTCTTATTACTGAATGTGTAAGAATAATTACTAATTATCTTAAATTTTTATCCTCATCATTGTAATACTTACAATTTTTGTTATAATGATTTTTTAAAAACTAATATAAGCATTATCATTTTTATAATCATTATCTTTGATATTGTTATCGTGCGTATTAATCATTGCTATAACAATATGTGTTTGTGTGTGTTCTAGGGGGTTTCCAAATTTCTTTTATCAATTTTGTTCAGTTTCACTGAACTGGTTCAAATTATTAATAATCATTATTTTCTATCATCATTAATATAACAATAATGATGTAACTACGGTTTTTATTTTTTCTACAATATATTTTTATCATTATCATAATTTATATCATTATCATTGTTATTGTACGTAATAATAATTATTTTTCACGTGTTTTCTAAAATAAAAAAAAGAGAAAATTACACTTCCATTCATTACTATTGAATTAGTTACAATCATTAGCAAATATTATTTTTATGATAATTATTGTAATACTTATAATTATTAAAATAAGGATGTACTTATGATTTGATTTTTCTACTACAATTATCATGAAAAGATTTTTCACCATCAAAATTATTTATATTATTGTTGTTATGATACATAATAATCATTGTGTTATTTTTTTATACTATGATTGATATTTTTGTACAGTTATTAATGATCATTATTGTAATAATTACATTTATTACAATAATGATGTATTTAAGAATTTCATTTTTAACTATCATGATATGAATTATTATTGTTATCATAGTTATTTTTAGTACGTCAATGTTTATTTTTGGCAAGACTTTTTCATTATAATTTTTATCATTATAATATTGATAATCATTGTTTCAGTTACTTCTATAATGTCAATGTGTTTTCCTATTTCTTAACACAGCTTTTCATTTAAAGGTGAATTTAAATTGGTAATTTTTCATCATCATTGTAAATGATGATGTAATTACGATCCTGTCGTTTTACGTAATGATGATTGTTATAGATTTTGTCATAATTTATGTTTTTATCTTTAGTGTTTTTCGGGGGTTTACCAATTTTATCTTACAATCTTATTTGGCCTCATTGAATTGGTACAATTATAATTGTATATTGTATCATAATTATTATTATTATTTATTATTAGTAATAAATGTTATAGTTATTTCAATAACCGTCAATGTGTAATGATTTTGAGAAGTGCTTTTTTTTTTTTTGCACATTTTTTCAATCTTTTGAATTTGTTACAATTATATTAATTATGATATTTCTTCGTCATTATTTTAATAATTACTATCATTTTTTATCATCATATTACTGTAATAATTATAATTCTTACAATAATGATGAAATTATTATATTAATATTTATTACAAATATTTTAATTTTTACCACTATCATATTTATTGTTTTCATTATAGTTATCATATGTAATAGTCATATGTAATAAATGTTTTCTAGGGTTTTCCTTTTTTCACACATTATTTTCCACTTTTATTAGTAATTATCAATGTTCTTTATCACCATTGGAATGATTACAATTATTACCAAATGATGTAATTACGATTTCTATATTTCAATACAAAAACCATGAAAATTATCATCATCCAAGCTCGTGAGTTTCCACATTTGCCTAGCATTTTTATAATCATAATTATTATCATTGACATTTTTATCACCATAATTAAAAACATTATTTTTGTCATTATACATAATATGAGGATAATAATGATAATGTTAATAATGATAGCAATGATAATAATGAAAACAATGATAATATAACGGTAATGATAAAATCATAATTACACCAATAATTATATTTGTTATAATTACATCCTTATTGTTATAATCACTATTGTTATGACTAATAAAATAAAAGGGAAAATACCCCCAAAACACATTATTACGGTAATGAGGACAAAAATATGATGGCAATTACTAATAATTGTAAAAACAATCATCAAAAAATATCAATAACAATGATGTTAATCATATTTGTAAAAATAATTTCATCAATGAAGTTGATAGTAATGATAATTATGATAACGAATATGACATTAATAATAATAATGACAATGAAAGTAATGATCGTGTGAGTTTTTATTGTTTATCATTATCGTAATAATCACAAATATTACAGTAATGATGTAATTACTAGGTTTATTTTTACCATCATTTTCCTTATCATAATCATAATGTTTATGAATCTTTTTTTTATATTATTAAACCGAATAATCATTGTTCTAGTTATTCTCATAACATTAATGTGTTATTCTAAGTATGTTTTTCTAAATATTTTTTTATGCCTTTTTCAGTTTTATGGAAATTATTGTAGTCGTTAGTAGTATTTATTCGTTTTATCATCTTTATTTAATTCATGATTAATTACTATTTTTATTTATATATCATTTGATTCTTACTATTATCATTATCAGTAATGATTATTAATAGCTGTAAAAAAAATCAATGAAAGTAAAAAAAAAAAAAAAAAAAGAAAAAAAAAACAATGATTATTACATATCATAACAACAATAATATAAATAATTTTGATAATTGTAGTAAAATCATAATTACATTATAACATACATGTTTACATAATTACATTATTGTAAGAGTCATAACTATTACAATAATGATGAAAAAATAAAGATCTTTTTTAATAATTGTAACTCAAAATTAGTGAATACAAGTGTAGTTTTTATATCATTACTGTAATAATTAGGATAACAATAATAATGATTTTAGTTGTTATAATGATAAAAGAATATATTGTAGACAAAATAAAATTCGTTGTTACATCGTTATTGTTATATTAATGATGATAGAAAATAAGGATGATTATTAATGATTATAAACAATTCAGTGAAATTGAACAAAAGTGATACGAAGATTGGGAAACCCCCTAAAACACACACACACAAAAAAAACATTGTAATAACAATGATTAATACGTACGATAACAATATCAAAGACAATAATTATAAAAATGATTATGCATAATTAGTAAAATAAATTACTGCAACGATTGTAAGTATTATAATAATGATGATAAAAAATAAAAATAATTAGTAATAATTCTAACACATTCAATAATAAGAATAGTAATTATATCATTATTGTAATAATTGTAGTTATAACAATGATAATGATAAATAATGATAATCACTAATGATAATTTCAATAGAAGTGGAAACAATTGTGGATAAAAATGAGAAACCCCCCGAAAAACACTTACACTTAAACGTTCTTATAGAAGAACTACACCAATGATTATAAGAACAATTATAACAACGATAATAATTAAGATAATGATAAAAATGATTGGGGTAATTATTGCTGAAAACCTTTAATTATATTATAATTGTACTTCTTATAATATATGATAATAAATGACGATAATTCCTAATAGTCATGAAAAAATCAATAGGAGTAAAAAAAAAAAAAAAAAAAAAAAAAATGTAAAAAACATACACATTGCTGTTAGGGACAATGATAAGCCAGATTTTTAGAACATATATTTTTACCAGGCTCATATGCACTATGGCGAGCCTGCTTGTGACACCGTCTCGTGTGAGCTTTGTCTTTACCCACCGTGGTGCCCAGCCACAGCAGTGACTGCCAGGCGAATGTGGAAAATCACGAGCTTGGACGGGGATGTGTGGCCAGCTCGATACCACTCTACTAGTCTGACAACTGACATTATTAAAATAACTATAACAATGATTATTACGTATAATTACAATAAATATGATAAAGATAATTATGGTAATGTTAAGAGTGATAATAATGATAGTAAGATATAAATGATAATTACATCATTATTATAATAATTGATTAAATAAATATCATAAAGAAATAAAAGTTACTAATGATTACAATAAATTCCATAGAAGTGAAAAAGGGAGAAAAAAGATTGGAAAAAAAACATAAAAATAACACACATTAACGTTATGAAAACTGTAACAATGATTATTCGGTATCATAAAAATAAGAATGATAATAAACATTATGAAAATTAGAAGGATTATTGTGATAAAAATGAACATTATGATTACATCAATACTGTAATAACTGTGATTATTAAGATAATCATGGTTAAGAATAAAGATAATTGCAATGAATTCAATGAAAGTAATAATAAAAAAGTACACCATTTTTGTTAACATTACTATTATCGTCATTATAATTGTTAATGTCATTATGGTCATTCTCGTTATGATAATTATCATTACTATCAACATTATCATTAAAAGAATTATTTTTACAAATATTATCATTAACAGTATTATCATTGACCTTTATTAGTAATTGATTTTTTTTTATCATTACCAGAATAATGTGTTTTTTTCGGGTATTTTCCCTTTTATTTATAATGATTATGAAAATGATAATTGTTACAATAAGAATGTAACCATTCTGTTAATAAAAAAGGATTAAAGCTAAATATGCTAATTATCTTTACATTACAGCAATAATAAATTGAGAGGAAAAAGAGGAAAGAATAAGTAAAACTACTAAATACGATCATAAAAATACCAAAGATCATAAAGAAAATTCTTATAATAAAAAGGACTAAAGCAAAATGCGCTGACTATCGTTATATTACAACAAAAAGGAATTGAGGGGAAAAAAGGAGAAAGAAAAAATGCAACTATTAGATTTATATTAGAGCAAAAAGAAGAAGAAGAAAAAAAAATCTACTAAAAAGGATCATAATACAAAATAATAATATTCATAATAGCAACACTATTTAAAGATTTCATAACAACATTACAAAAAGAAAAAAAGAAAAAGCTGAGAAGTTATAAAATCAAGCTAAACATGATTATGATAATTGCGCTATTAATGATGAAAATAATGACAATTCTGTTGAAGATAAAGATGACCCGAAAATGATAATACTTTTTTTTGTAAATTTGATGATATAATGACAGTAACGATAATAGTAACAAAAACAACAATAATGATGATGATGATAATAATGATAATGATAATAACAACAACAATAATAGTAATAATGATAACAATAATAATAATAACGATAAAATAATGATAACAACAACAACCATGATAATAATAACAATAATAATGATGATAATAACAACCAGTCTGGTTATCAAAGCCGTAGCTTCCCAAAGGTCGGCAGATCGAGCTCCGTCCAAGCTCGTGAGTTTCGACTGTCGCTTGGTGGTTACGTAATGATCTGGTTATAATAACAATAATAATAATAATGATGATAATGATAATGATAATATTAATGATCCTGATAATGATAAAGATAATGTTGATATGATAATGATAATCATAGTAATATAAATAACAGTAATAATAAAAATAATAATAATAATAAAAATTATAATGTTAATGATAATAATGATAATGATAATAATAATAATAATAATACTGTTAATAATAATAATTATTTTAATAGTAATAACAAAAGTGATGATAATAATAACGATTGTGATAATAACAATGATAATAATAACGATATCAGCAATAATAGTAATATTAATAATGATAATGATGATAATGATAATGATGATAATAGTGATAGTAATAATGATGATAATAATAACAATAATAATAATAATTCTCATAATATTATTAATAATGATAATGAAAATAATAATGATAATAATAATAATAATAAAAATAATAATGATAATAATAATAATAATAATAATAATAATAATAATAATAATAATAATAAAGATAATGATAACAATGGTAACAATAACAAAAACAATAAAAATAAAAATACTACAACTACTGTACTACTACTACTACTAATACTAATACTAATAATAACAATGATAATAATAATAATGATAATGATGATAATAATAATATTATTATCATTATCATTATCATTATTATTATGATAATGATGATTATTATTATTATGTTTATTATTGTTATTATCAATAATATTATTATTACTATTTTCAGAATAATGATAATGATGATATTAATAATAATAATAATAATAATAATAATAATAATAATAATAATAATAGTAAAAATAATAATAATAATAATTATTATTATGATAATAATGATAATAATAATAACAAGAATGATAATAATAGAAATACTGATAATGATAAAATAATAATAATACTAATAATAATAATAAGAATGGTAATAATAATAATAGTATTAAAAAGGATAATAATGGTAATAATATTAATAATAATGATAATAAAAAATGATAATGATAATAATCATAATAAGTATAATAATGATGATAATGATAATAATGATGATAATGAAATAATAATGATAGTAATAATAATGATGATAATAATAATAATAATGATAACAATGATAAAATTGATAATGATAATGATAATGATAACAATAATAATGATAGTAGTGGGCATAATAGAATAATAATAATAGTAATAACAATAATAAAATAATAATAATAGTAATAACAATAATAAAATAATAATAATAGTAATAACAATAATAGTAATAATGATAATAGTTATAATAATGATAATAATATTAATGATAATAATATTAATGATAAAACTAATAATAAGGAAAATAATAACAACAACAATTATAATAATAATGATAATAGTAATAATGATAACAATGATAATCATAATGATAATAATAAAGCTATAAAATAACAATGATAAAATAACAATGATGATGATAATAATAATAGTATTATTAATAATAATAATAATAATATTAATAATAAAATAATAGTAATAACAATAATAATGATAATAACAATGATAATAATGATAATAATATAAATTATAATAGAAATAATAAAAAGAAGTAATGATGATCATAATAGGGATAATAACAATGATAATGATGATAATAACAATGATGATGATAATATTAATGATAATATTAAAAATAATGATATTAGTACCGATAACGATAACTACTGATAATATTAATAATGATAATAGTAATAATAATAATAGTAGTAGTAATAATAATGATGATAATGTTAATAATCATAATAATGATAATAATAATGATAAAAATGATAATAATAATAATGATAATAATAATTATAATAATAATCATCATCATCATCATCATAATAATAATGATGATAATAGTAATAATAATAATAATAATAATGAAAATAATAATAATAATAATAATGATAATAATAAAAATAATAGTGATAATAACATAATGATGATAATATTAATGATAATAGTAAAAATAATAGTTAGTAATGATAATGATAATAATGATAATGATAAAAATACTACTACCACAGATACTATGAATAATAAGAATGATAATTATAATAATGATGATAATATTAATAATAATAATGATGATAATAATAATAATGATAATAATGATAATAATAATGGTAATGATAATAATAATAATGATAATAATGATAATGTTAATATTATCATTATTATTATGATGATGATGATGAGGATGATTATCATTATCATGTTTATCATTGTTATTATCAATAATATTATTATTATTTTGAAAATAATGATAATGATAACATTATTATTATTAATGGTAATAATAATAATAATAGAAATAAATATGATAATGATAATAATAGAATAATAATAATAATAATAGTAATAATATTAAGGATAAAATTAATAATAATAATAATGAAAAAATGATAATGATAATGATAATAATAATAATAATAATAATGATAGCAAAATGATAATGATAACAAGGATAATAAGGATAATAATGATGATAATGAAATAATAATGATATTAATGATAATAATGATAATGGTAACAATGATAATTGATAATAATAATAATGATAACAATGATAATAATAATAATGATAATAATAATAATAATATAGTAATAATAATAATTATATTATTATAATTATAATGATAACAATAATAATAATAATAATAGTAATAATAATAATAATGATAATGATAATAATAATGATAGTGGTAATAATAAAAAAGAATAGCAATAACAATAATAATGATAATGATAATAGTCATAATAATGATAATAATAATAATAGTAAGGATAATAATAATAACAATAATAATAATGATAATGATAATAATGATGATAATAATAATAATAATGATAATAATAATTATTATTATTATCATTATTATTATAGTAATAATAATAATGATAATAATAATGATAATGATAATAATAACAATAATAATGGTAATAACAATGATAATAATAATGATAATAATATGATTTATAATAGTAATGATAAAAATAATAATGATGATAATAATAATAATATTATGATAATATTAATGATAATAGTAAAAAAATAATTATATTAGTAATGATAATAAAAATGATAATGATAACGATGATGATGATTATGATGATGATAATGATAATAATAATACTGATAATGGTAATAATAATAATAATAGTAGTAGTAGTAATGAAAATGATAATAATATTAAGAATGATAATAATGATAACAATAATAATCATAATCATAATGATAGTAATAATAATAATAATAATAATAATAATGATTATAATATCAATTATAGTAGTAATAATAATAATAATAATAATAATGAAAATAATGATGATAATAACGACAATGGTAAAAATTGTAATATTAGTAGTGATAATGATAATAATGACAATGATAAAAATAATATTAATAATAGTAGTAGTGTAGTGACCATATTTACTTTAGATTTCTGTTCTGTCTCTCGCAAGGAGCGTTAAGTCGGGGTGACCACGTGACTTGCCAGTTTTAACGTCACCTTTTATTTATTTTGTAGCGTATTTTTTTAAAGTTCATTTTAAGAAGTTCTATGTAATTCATTCTTTTATTTCATCTATGCATTTTTTTATGTTCCTTTTGTTTCGTTTTAATTTCTTTTAAATGATTTTATTTTTGTCCTTTACTTTTGCACTTTTAATGTTCACGTAAACCAGCGCGCCCATTCTCTCTAAACGATACACGAGCGAACTCTAGCGCTGGTTGAACTAACTAAAGTCACGAGTGATCAGTTAGTCTATTTACACGCTTTTTTCATGCTTTCCTGTCTTTCTTAGATAGTCTTTGATTGCCATTGTTAACATCGTCGCCATATTTGTAAGAAAACGGCAGATACTCTTTTTACGTGCTAGCCTCTGGATTTGTACTGCAAAGGCCCACCTTACCCTCCAGTTTGTTACAGTTAAGTAGAGTGTGATTTTGGGTTACAAGGCAAAAGGGCGGATTTTATTTAAAGAATTTTGGTATTGCTTATTTTATTCAGCTTTACTTTTGTGCATTTTGTTTAGTTTTAGTATTACTCTTTTATGTCAATTATGATTTCTGTTCTTTTGTTTTTGTTTAATCATTTTTATTTAATGTATATATTTTATTTTGCTTTTCTCGAACATAACCCCTTATAGTTATATTGGGTCTGCCAATTCATCTATTCAATCATAGTATGATATGAACAACCTGATGGGTATTAGTGACACACTACAACCCAAATAATGGTGGCAGCTTGGGGATTTGCAGTTTGCTTGGTCGACGGTTCCAGAGCCCGTTTTTTTAGTTGTTTGTTTTGAGTATCTGACCGCACTTTTAGTTGTAACCATGCAACGATTGGTTTTATTGAGTTTTTCTTCTAAGTAAAATTGCTCATTGTTTTATGTTCAGCTTTTTATCAATTCTATATTTTCGTTTTGTATTTTCTTTTGGTTCTACAGTATTTCATTCCAATTATGTACAAGTTTTGTTTCGTTTAATTTTATTACCTCGCATGTTTTATCTTTTTTTTTTTTTGGTTCTACAGTATTTCATTCCAATTATGTACACGTTTTGTTTCGTTTAATTTTATTACCTCGCATGTTTTAACAAAGTTATGTTGTGCTGTATATTTTTATTTTTGCTTTGGCCTTTTTATTTTGATTGTTTTATGATTTTGTAATGTTTTGCCCGAAGTTATTACTTTGTGTATTTTGTGACTTTTACTCTAATCCATTTTATGTATTTTGTTTGTCATACATTTGTGATGACCATGAACTTTAAAGGTGTTCCTGTATGATCCTGAGGTTGCAACATTTTCTTTTGTAGATTGTAATTTTAGGCATGATCATTTTGTAAATTTCCTTCCAAAGCAGCATCTCTAGTGCCATCGAAAATATATTAATGAAACGAGGCAAGCAGTGAACAAAATAAAGGAAAATTTAAGAACGACAACTGTTTCAGGTTTGCTAGTCTCCTATATGCAGTTTGTGCTGATTTTGTTTTGCATTTCCATATAAACTAATCCCTCTGACAGGTTTTAGTGACGGAATATGGGTGAGCCGAGCAAGAAGAAAGGAACGATGACTACACATAACACTCAGGATTTCCAGATTCACTGTGATGCCTCCAAAGTTGCCATTGGAGCATCTCTGATGCAGCAAGACTCTCAGGGTGTCACATGCTGTGGCATACTTCTCTAGGAAGGAAAATGGGCCAGAAACCCGTTATAGTGCAACGGACAGCGAGGCACTTACCGTTGTAGAGGCAGTAAGGGCTTTTGATCTTTATGTGTATGGGCGTAAGTTCACTGTTTACACAGATCACCGACCCCTTGTATATGTTTTTACGAGAAAGACTAAATGTCTTAGGATGTCACGATGCTGCATAGAACTTCAGCACTACAACTTTGACATATTGTACATAAAGGGAACATTTCAGCATGTTCCAGATATGATCTCACGAGCCACAACAGCTACCATTGCCGCAACAGAGTTTCTAGAGAATAATGACCCTGCAGTCTTGAGGAGTGAACAGCTGAAGGACCCTACCTGGCAACAGGCCATCAAATACTTAGAGGGAGGGCCAGTACCATCAACAAAGTTGGCTGCTTCTTTAGCAGAATTTGAGATGGCTAATGGGGTACTCTATCATTTTCAAGAGTCCAGCAATAAGATTCTCCAACGTGTTGTCATTCCTAGACATCTGAGGGACTCTGCCTTACGTCTTTCCCATGCCTCGCCCCTTGCCGCCCATCCTGGAATCTTTAGGACATATAACAAACTTGTATCTTTGTTCTTCTTCAAGAATATGCTGTCCTACACAAAGAAGTTCATTAAAACCTGCCAAAACTGCCAATTAAAGAAAGGACATTCCTCTAGGAATGCACCACTTGCTGCTGCACCAGAAGTGTCACGCCCCCTTGAGAGTGTCAGTAGACCTGATCCAGCTACCCCCTACTGAGAAAGGAAACATTTATTTTCTAGTGATAGTGGATCAGTTGTCCCGATTTGTGGAACTAGTTCCACTCCTAGATAAGAGATCTGAGACTATTGCCACAGCCATTGTAGATCATTTTATAACAGCATACGGTCCTCCTTTGGAGTTGCAGGCAGATGGAGGAGCAGAATTTAACAACCAGCTTCTAGCTGCTGTGTGTCGAGAGCTTAAGATCAACTTCAATATTACAGTGCCATATAACCCTAAATCTAATGGTATGGTAGAAAGAACCAACAGGGTGGTGAATGAGGCACTAACTGCTCTTTGTTACCATGCAACCTACTTCTGGGATGATATCCTTTCCAAGGTAAGGTTTGCATTGAATACTTCTATTCATTGATCGGTTATGGATCAACCATTACACCTATTTCAGGGTCATGCTGTGGATATACCAATAGGGATGTCTTTGAAACCGGTGTATGATGACGCTACTCCAGAGATTTTATGGCAAAAATTGCAATTAGCTTGGGCTGCTGCTCAGGAAGCAAGTAGAACAGCTCGTACTGCATGGACCAAAGATTATAATAAGGTGAAAAGATCACTGTCTTTAAAGGAAGGATCACTAGTCCTCACAATGTTACACAGGCACACGAACACCCTTTCACCACGTTGGGAAGGGCCTGCCCGTGTAATCAAGAAGTTAGGACCTGTTGTATTTCTAGTAAGGAATTTGTATGGCGAGTCTCGTGAACAGAAGGTTCATATTAGCCCATTCATGCCGGGGGCATTCCAACCTTGCAAGTTGCAATGCCGGGGCTCTTGAACGCATAGGCCTAAATCAATTAAATGATTGACGATGTATGACGGCACCCAGCGATCAGGCGTTAAATGCGCGGTACCCGTGGTGTACCACCTGTTCAGAGAGGTTTAACTATATTAACCCATTGCGGACAGGTAACATTTCCCGTGACTGGCCGCCTAGACGGGGTGGAGTAAACGGCGCGCGGCCCGTCAGCCAGGGCTTATTTCCGAGTGAGCCACCCCGCGCACCTTTCTCGCTTTCTTCCAGCCTTTCTTTGTTACACTATAACCATTTTTGTGTAGGTCGTTTTTTGTTTTGTGTTTTGCCATGTTTCTAGTCTCATATAAACGATATAACAGGCTTTGGCAATGTTTTGATTGATTGATATTGCAGTATGGAAATATATCATTGTTATATTGTATATACGAAGAATAGTAATATCATTATAGTTTCAAGGGAAGCCAAAAATCAAGTTTTTTCATTGATGTTTTTCGCCAAAACAAACAATATACATCTGGTGCTATGAACTCTGTTTTTATACAAATATATACAAGTTATTTACAATGAAGGGGAAGGCCGCCAGAAATCATAGCTGCGTGTACCACAGCAGAAATCACTCGTATGAGCAGAGTGCCACATTTAAAACATTTGACAGGCTTTAGCAATGTTGTAAACGATTGAAATTGTATTATAGTCCATATAATCTCGTCTGTTCAGTTTAGTTTCATGGGAGGAGGACAAATACCAAGTTTTTTTTTTTGTTTTTTTTTATTCTATAAATAAATTTACACTATTTACAATGAAGAGGAAGGCCACCAGAACTCACAGCCGCGTGTGCCACAGCCCGAAGCAATCGCATGAACAGAGTGCCACACCACAGCCGTGGCACATGTTCCTGGTGAACTTCTTCCCCCTCTTGCTGCACTGCCTGCAACACCTGTATCACCTCCCTGGCGACTCCACTGTGTAATGCGTTGTTGCTCCTTGCAATCGCTGCTCCGTCAGGTCTGGACGCCGTTGACTCCGGGTATTACCCCTCTCTCTGGTGAACTCCATCATTCCACGGACGAGCTCCAACCTGAAGTCCAGCTGGGTCAACCTCCCCCCGAGTGCCTTGTGCACACAGAAGGCGTTGACCACAGCCATGTCAAGAAGGTTGAACAGCACCTTGTACCATCTAATGGATTTCCGGATGGTCGGATAGGACTGAGCTAGCTGGTCACTCAGGTCTACCCCCTTCATCCCAATGTTGTAGTCGACCACTACCCTGGGTTTTGTATGCACAACCCCACGCTGGGACGTATCGATGACCGATCCGGAAGTGTGTACCGTCGACAGCATCAAGACAGACTTCTTGTCGCGCCATTGCAGGCACAACATACCCGTCGGCGAGCTTCGAAAGTCCACATCGCCGCGTTTCTTCGTCTGCAGATCCTTCGGCATATACTTGTGACTGGCGCGTACAGTACCAATCGCGTTGGTATAGCCTGATGACCGCTTACCTGTTGCCGCTCCGCCTGATGACCGCTTACCTGTTGCCGCTCCGCCTGATGACCGCTTACCTGTTGCCGCTCCGCCTGATGACCGCTTACCTGTTGCCGCTCCGCCTGATGACCGCTTACCTGTTGCCGCTCCGCCTGATGACCGCTTACCTGTTGCCGCTCCGCCTGATGACCGCTTACCTGTTGCCGCTCCGCCTGATGACCGCTTACCTGTTGCCGCTCCGCCTGATGACCGCTTACCTGTTGCCGCTCCGCCTGATGACCGCTTACCTGTTGCCGCTCCGCCTGATGACCGCTTACCTGTTGCCGCTCCGCCTGATGACCGCTTACCTGTTGCCGCTCCGCCTGATGACCGCTTACCTGTTGCCGCTCCGCCTGATGACCGCTTACCTGTTGCCGCTCCGCCTGATGACCGCTTACCTGTTGCCGCTCCGCCTGATGACCGCTTACCTGTTGCCGCTCCGCCTGATGACCGCTTACCTGTTGCCGCTCCGCCTGATGACCGCTTACCTGTTGCCGCTCCGCCTGATGACCGCTTACCTGTTGCCGCTCCGCCTGATGACCGCTTACCTGTTGCCGCTCCGCCTGATGACCGCTTACCTGTTGCCGCTCCGCCTGATGACCGCTTACCTGTTGCCGCTCCGCCTGATGACCGCTTACCTGTTGCCGCTCCGCCTGATGACCGCTTACCTGTTGCCGCTCCGCCTGATGACCGCTTACCTGTTGCCGCTCCGCCTGATGACCGCTTACCTGTTGCCGCTCCGCCTGATGACCGCTTACCTGTTGCCGCTCCGCCTGATGACCGCTTACCTGTTGCCGCTCCGCCTGATGACCGCTTACCTGTTGCCGCTCCGCCTGATGACCGCTTACCTGTTGCCGCTCCGCCTGATGACCGCTTACCTGTTGCCGCTCCGCCTGATGACCGCTTACCTGTTGCCGCTCCGCCTGATGACCGCTTACCTGTTGCCGCTCCGCCTGATGACCGCTTACCTGTTGCCGCTCCGCCTGATGACCGCTTACCTGTTGCCGCTCCGCCTGATGACCGCTTACCTGTTGCCGCTCCGCCTGATGACCGCTTACCTGTTGCCGCTCCGCCTGATGACCGCTTACCTGTTGCCGCTCCGCCTGATGACCGCTTACCTGTTGCCGCTCCGCCTGATGACCGCTTACCTGTTGCCGCTCCGCCTGATGACCGCTTACCTGTTGCCGCTCCGCCTGATGACCGCTTACCTGTTGCCGCTCCGCCTGATGACCGCTTACCTGTTGCCGCTCCGCCTGATGACCGCTTACCTGTTGCCGCTCCGCCTGATGACCGCTTACCTGTTGCCGCTCCGCCTGATGACCGCTTACCTGTTGCCGCTCCGCCTGATGACCGCTTACCTGTTGCCGCTCCGCCTGATGACCGCTTACCTGTTGCCGCTCCGCCTGATGACCGCTTACCTGTTGCCGCTCCGCCTGATGACCGCTTACCTGTTGCCGCTCCGCCTGATGACCGCTTACCTGTTGCCGCTCCGCCTGATGACCGCTTACCTGTTGCCGCTCCGCCTGATGACCGCTTACCTGTTGCCGCTCCGCCTGATGACCGCTTACCTGTTGCCGCTCCGCCTGATGACCGCTTACCTGTTGCCGCTCCGCCTGATGACCGCTTACCTGTTGCCGCTCCGCCTGATGACCGCTTACCTGTTGCCGCTCCGCCTGATGACCGCTTACCTGTTGCCGCTCCGCCTGATGACCGCTTACCTGTTGCCGCTCCGCCTGATGACCGCTTACCTGTTGCCGCTCCGCCTGATGACCGCTTACCTGTTGCCGCTCCGCCTGATGACCGCTTACCTGTTGCCGCTCCGCCTGATGACCGCTTACCTGTTGCCGCTCCGCCTGATGACCGCTTACCTGTTGCCGCTCCGCCTGATGACCGCTTACCTGTTGCCGCTCCGCCTGATGACCGCTTACCTGTTGCCGCTCCGCCTGATGACCGCTTACCTGTTGCCGCTCCGCCTGATGACCGCTCACCTGTTGCCGCTCCGCCTGATGACCGCTTACCTGTTGCCGCTCTGCCTGATAACCGCTTACCTGTTGCCGCCCCGCCTGATGACCGCTTACCTGTTGCTGTTCCACCCAGTGCCGCATCACCTATCCACAGCCGCTCAAATGTCGACTCCTCTACAAAGCCAGACACTCTCAAATGCCCAGTCGGTACATCAAGTAAGTTTGTGATGTTCTAGATGAAGAATTTACTTTTGAGGATGATGAATTTGATGAGCATTATGGAAAACTAGATTTTGGATATTGTTCAGACGATTTTGATGTTTTCCTAGATTTCAACTTTGATATCTTGCAAGAAGAGAATCTGCGTGCCCAGCCAGGAAATGAGGATAGTGATTCCTTTGTGTCCACAGAACTACCTGAAAATATAACCACACAGACTGGTGCTACCGTGATTGGTGAATTGCAGGCCGGTGCTGTTATGGCCCCAGCACTTACCAACCTTCTTGCTCCTACTATAGATGGTACTTCTGAGAGGTTACCCCCTCTGGATCATTTGAGCGAACCAGATAGATCAAGGATACAAGGTCTATTGCAAAAGTTTTCTGGGCTCTTCACATCTGATATTATGGCCATAGGAACCATTCCTGGAATAACCCACCATATTCCTACAGGTAATGCACTACCCACTGTTACAAGACAGTGGAGACTACCACAAACTGCACCTAACACAATCTGTGAGCAATGTGATGCAATGGCTAAGGCAGGTGTCATTGAGCCTTCGACAAGTCCATGGTTCTCACCTGTTGTACTGGTAAGAAAGAAGGATGGAACAGTTAGGTTTTGTGTGGATTTCAGGACTATAAACGCCTTAACTACCTTTGATTCTTATCCACTTCCCCAAATCCAGCAGGTTATTGATGATCTCCATCAGAGCTGTATTTTCACTTCATTGGAAGCTCGTTCAGAATATTGGGCCATCCCTGTTGAACCTAGAGATCGTCCGAAAACGGCATTCAGTGATGGAGCAAGAGTGTGGTAATTTAAGCGTATGCCATATGGACTAAAGACTGCCCCACAAACCTTCCAAAGAACAATTAATATGGTTTTATCCTCTGTTTTAGGTTGTCATACAGCTGCATATTTGGACGATGTGGTCATTTTTAGTAGGAACAGGGATGAGCACCTAATGCACCTGGATGAGACGCTTTCACAAAGCAGGATTATGTTTAAATCCTAATAAACGTGATATTGGTGTGCGTAAGTTTAAGTTCCTAGGATTTGAAGTTTCAGCTGAAGGTATACGACCTAATCCTGAGAAGTTGCAAGCCATTGCTTGCAGAGATGAGCCAGCCAAAAGATGTGAAGGGTGTCCGCAGATTCCTAGGTGCAGCTGGATTTTTTAGATAGCATATTGCTGGATTTGCTAAAATAGCTGCTCCACTTACATGTTTGACCAGAAAGAACACCAGATTTCTCTGGACACAGGAATGCCAACAGGCTTTTGATAATCTGAAATCTGCTCTGATTTCAGCTCCTCTACAAAATTCTGACTATAACAACGATTTCCAGATTCACTGTGATGCCTCCAAAGTTGCCATTGGAGCATGTCTGATGCAGCAAGACTCTCAGGGTGTGCCACATGCTGTGGCATACTTCTCGAGGAAAAAAAATGGGGCAGAATCCTGCCATAGTGCAACGGACAGCGAGGCACTTGCTGTTGTAGAGGCGGTTAGGGCATTTGATCCTTATGTGTATGGGCGTAAGTTCACTGTTTACACAGATCACCAACCCCTTGTATATGTTTTTACAAGAAAGACTAAAAGTCCTAGGATGTCACGATGGTGCATAGAACTACAGCAATATAACTTTGACATTTTGTACAAAAAGGGGACGTTTTATCATGTTCCAGATATGATCTCACGAGCCACAATGGCTACCATTGCCGCAGCAGAGATTCTAGAGAGTAATGACCCTGCAGTCTTGAGGAGTGAACAGCTGAAGGACTCTACCTGGCAACAAGCCATCAAATACTTAGAGGGAGGCCCAGTACCATCAATCAAGTTGCCCGCTTCTTTAGCAGAGTTTGAGATGGCCAATGGAGTACTCTATCATTTACAAGAGTCGAGTGATAAGATTCTCCGACGTGTTGTTGTTCCTAGACATCTGAGGGACTCTGCCTTACGTCTTTCACATGCCTCGCCCCTGGCCGCCCATCCTGGAATCTTTAGGACATATAACAAACTAAAATCTTTGTTCTTCTTTCAGAATATGCTGTCTTACACAAAGAAGTTTGTCAAATCCTGCCAAAACTGCCAGTTAAAGAAAGGACATTCCTCTAGAAATGCCCCACTTGCTGCTGCACCAGAAGTGTCACGCCCTCTTGAGAGAGTATCGGCAGACCTGATCCAGCTACCCCTTACTGAGAAGGGAAATATTTATGTTTTAGTGATAGTAGATCAGTTGTCCCGATTTGTGGAGCTAGTTCCGCTCCCAGATAAGAGATCTGAGACTATTGCCACAGCTATCATTGATAATTTTATAACCGTTTATGGTTCTCCTTTGGAGTTGCAGGCAGATGGAGGAGCTGAATTTAATAACCAGCTTCTAGCTGCTGTGTGCCGAGAGCTCAAGATCAAATTTAAGATTACAGTGCCATATAACCCTAAATCTAATGGTATGGTTGAAAGAACCAACAGGGTGGTGAAGGAGGCACTGACTGCTCTATGTGACCATGCAACCTACTTCTGGGATGATATCCTTCCCCAGGTAAGGTTTGCACTGAACACTTCAATTCATCGATCGGTGATGGATCAACCATTGCACTTATTTCAGGGTCATGCTGTGGATATACCAATAGGGATGACTTTGAAACCGGTGTATGATGACGCTACCCCAGAGATCTTACGGCATAAATTGCAATTAGCTTGGGCTGCTGCTCAGGAAGCAAGTAGAAGAGCTCGCACCGTATGGACTAAAGACTATGATAAGAAGGTGAGAAGATCACTGTCTTTAAAGGAAGGATCACTAGTCCTCACTAAGTTGCACAGGCGCACGAACACCCTTTCACCACGTTGGGAAGGGCCTGCCCGTGTAATCAAGAAGTTGGGACCTGTTGTGTTTCTAGTGAGAAATTTATATGGTGAATCTCGTGAACGGAAGGCTCATATTAACTACATTAAACCCTACTTTCCAACACATGAGTTACACTTGCCTCATGAGGAAATGGACCTTGATGCAGATGACCCAGATGAAGTTGAGGATCCTATGTCAGTGGCTTTATTAGCAGCTTGTGCTCCTGAGCATGGTTTTCCATGCTGTACTGGTGAAGATGGAGAAGAAAAGACTCCATGTGTGTCTTAGATAATGACAGATAAGGAAAGCAGTGGCATAATGTTTAGTGCAAATAAGTGACCACTCAGTGTCAGTGATGGTGAAATGTTGCCTGACCCTTTTCCAGAGAGTATTATCTGCAGTGTGCTGTTCTGCTGGTGTTGAAGCTTTGCACTTTTATTTGTTTCTCCATTTAATATTGTCTTGATCTGTTTTATTTCATTCATGTATATTTTTGTTCTCTAAGGTTTTGGCCGTGGATTTGGTGCAGTTTAAGTACTTATGAATGACGTGCTTATTTGATTTTTTGAGTTTTACGAAAGTTTTACGAGAGTTTTACCAGGTTTCCAGGACGTCGATTCAGTATAAAAACTTTCTTGTACTATAAACAGAGCATGCTCTCTTTGATTAACTCCTGCCTGTCCTTGTGTCCCTAAACTGCACCCTACTTTTCAGACCCTGTCCTGTTTGAATGTGACTGCATGTGCTTCAGATCTGCTTGCTGGGAGCAGCTTTTCTAGTCCTACGCTGCCAAGCGAATTCCTGCTTGTATCTTGTTGCCCGCGCCAAAGCACCTGCCAATCCTAGGGTGGGCTCTGGTCAGCTTGAGAGGGACAATTGCGAGTAGAATCCCTCGTAATTTTTCGCTAGCCGGCAGCTTCGGACTCCATTGCCCGGGGGTGGTTGTAGTGACCTATATTTACTTTAGTAACCCCAAAACTTGGTACTGCCCCCTAGATTTCTGTTCTGTCCCTCGCAAGGAGCGTTAAGTCGGGGTGACCACGTGACCTGCCAGTTTTAACGTCACCTTTATTTATTTTGTAGCGTATTTTTTTAAGTTCATTCTAATAAGTTCTATGTAATTCATTCTTTTATTTCATCTATGCACTTTTTTATGTTCCTTTTGTTTCGTTTTAATATCTTTTGAATGATTTGCTTATTGTCCTTTACTTTTGCACTTTTAATGTTCGTATGGTATTTTATAGCTTTATTTGTTTAGTTTTTAACTTCGAGTTTGTAAGGTCCAGCTAATAAGAAGTATTTAAAGGGTTTTAGAAATTATTTTTTAAAAGTAAAATCGAAGCAGAGGCTAGGCAATCGCCTCTGGCGATTGCCATTGTTGACATCGTCGCCATATTTTTAAGAAAACGGCAGATACTCTTTTTACGTGCTAGCCTCTGGATTTGTACTGCAAGGCCCACCTTACCCTCCAGTTTTGTTAAGTTAAGTAGAGTGTTGATTTTGGATTACAAGGCAAAAGGGCGGACATTATTTGAAGAATAATGCTTTGTTTTAATAGTATTTAAACTTGTTATGCTGGACCGTTTTAGTGCTTATTTTTATTTCATTTTAGTATTGCTTATTTTGTTCAGTTTTACTTTTGTGCTTTTTGTTCAGTTTTAGTATTTCCCTTTTATGTTCAGTTGCTTTTATGTCAATTCTAATTTCTGTTCTTTTATGTTCTTGTTTGCTCATTTTTATTTAATAAATGTAGACCTTTTATTTGCATTTCTAACATAACCTTTGATAAGCTATATTGGCTACCCCAATTGATTTAAAATTACATGATATGAAATGAATAACCCGATGGGTATTAGTGAAACACTACAGTGCAACATTGCACGAACTATTAACGCTTCCTGCATTAAGATCAAGAGGTGCCGAAATGATCATGCACAGATTAAGATTGGGCAATCAATATCATGTCTTTCTACCATTAATATTTTTATAACTTCTGTTCTCCATCTGTTTTGGTGGTTCCTTCTTTCTCTCTTCTTTCTTCTTTTCGGCTTCTTCCATATACTTCTTCTCTTTCGTTTCTTCTCTTTCTTCCTCGTTCTTAGCGTCTCTCTTCTCTTTTCATCCTCTTCTTCTCCTTCCTTTTCGTCTTCCATCTCTGCTATCTCCTTCTCCTCTTTCTCCTGCACTTCTTCTTCTTCTTCCGTCTCATTCCTCCGCCCCCTTAATTCACTTATTTACTACCACTAATATTACTATTACTACTACTATTACTATAACTATTACTATCACGGCTACAACTACTGCTACTTCCCCGTAGGACCGGAAAATAAAGTTAAAGGTTATGAGTAACCAAAGGGAAAACAGAAAACAAAAATAGTCAAAAGACAAAGCGGAAATTTCTGCCAGTGAAAATTTAGGTCAAAGGCAGAGTCAAGCCAACCAGTTCCGCGAAACAATTTCACGTTTGCCGCCATTTTTTGTTTTTCCCGCGCAAAGCCACGCGTCCGAGTAGCAGTTACGATTCTGTTGTTAGTTTTCTGATTCGTCAAAGACTATATACTGTATTGTTTCGGATTCTGTGAAAAATATTTTTTGAATCCTGGGTTAGAATAAATAGGAATGGAATAGAAATACACGTGAAGTGTATTTGATGTTCGCAGGAAATGAAACTGTTTGAACCTGCATCGTTGCAGATATGCAGTTATGTGCACACACACACACAGGACTCCAACC
>BOPN01001514.1:145246-147746 GCA_017312705.2 Penaeus japonicus
CAATCATTACTAATTAATTGATTTTGCTGTTGACCTTTTACCCACACATTTCAGGATTCCGTTCTCATTACCGAATAACCAAACAATTCCTGCCAAACCTGCGGCCATGATGACTGCTTGACGACCAATGTTTTTTTTCTTTTTTTCATTTGCTGTTTTTATTTGTTTAGCTTCGCACGAATAATTTCTAGGTGGTGGCAGCTCTTCTGAGAGACGTTCAAAGGTCAATAATCATTTAGCTGTTTATTTTATTTAACACACACACACACACACACACACACACACACACACACACACACACACACACACACACACACACACACACACACACACACAGACAAACACACACACAAACACACACAAACACACACACACAGAAACACACACACACAATCACTATTAGTGTTATTTCGCCTATTATGAATTCCAAAATAACTGTATTTGGATGTCCTTTCTAACTATTCCCTTTATTTTACCTGAACTTGTCCACAAGCTATAAATAGACTGGAAGCTCAGGAAACTCCCGCATCTCAATATTTGAATGGCAACGAGTGTCCCAGTTATTAAACTTACGTAAAGAACAGACTTCAAGAAAATTCTCCACACATATATCCTTTTTTTTTTTTTTTTTTTTTTTTTTTTTTTTTTTTTTTTTTTTTTACTGGCAGCTTTCCAACCCTGATGACTTCATCTACCGTGTCTATTGGCAGACATCCTCTTCTCTCTTAGACGCTGCCCTCCATTATACAGCTGATGAGATCCTTCGCTCCTTCGTCTCGGCTGATGCAAGAAACGGCGGGAGGGAGGGGGAGAGGGGGGCAGAGGGGGAGGGGAGAAGGGGAGGGGAGAGGGGGGAGAAGGGGGAGAAGGGGAGGGGAGAGAGGGGGAGAGGGAGAGGAGAAGGGGAGGGGAGAGGGGGGGAGAAGGGGAGGGGAGAAGGGGAGGGGAGAGGGGAGAGGGGGAGGATAAGGGGAGGAAAGAGGGGAGGTGATAGGGTGGGGGGTGGGGGGGGTGAAAGAGGCACAATATCTGGAACGTGGCTATTCATTTTCATTTTCTTATTTATCCATATATATTTTTTTTGGCTTTTTGGAACAATGAATGGCTACTATTGTATTGTATTTTATGCTGCTGTTCTTTCAGGATTAAAGTCGTATTAGGTTGGAAATAGACTTTTGAGATATTTTTTCTCTTGTGGGTTGGCGGTTGCTCTCACTTTTGGTATGATCATCCTTAAACTTTGGATTTTGTTTTCTCTCTGCACTCTTTGTCTCTCTCTCTCTCTCTCTCTCTCTCTCTCTCCCCGATATATCTCTGTCCTCTCTTTCCCCCCTTCTCTCTTTTATGTTCTCTTTCTCTCCCTGCCTATATCTTCTCTCCCTTCTTCCCAAGCTCTCTTTTTCCCTCTCTCTTTCCCTTCCTCCTCCTCTCTCAATTTCTCTTTCCCTCCCTCCCTTCTCTCTCTCTCTCTCACTCCATCCTTTTTCCTTTCTTTATCGTTCCCTACCTCCTTACCTTTCTTCTTCCCCTTTTCCCCCCTCTCTCTCTCTTTCCCTCCCTCCCGCCCCTCTTACTTTCTCTCACCCTCCCTCCTCCCCTCACACACGCTCTCTTTCTCTCTCTCTCTCTCTCTCTCCCTCCGCCTTTCTTTCTATCAGCTAGAAACACATAATATCACCTTGGTTGCTCTTCTGAATAGCCTCTATAGAGCCTTCATGCGTTCTTTCATTACTTCGTCTGCCCTTTCACTCTCTTGTAAAAAAAGAAAAAGAAAAAAAGAAAAAAAGAAAAGAGAAAAGAAAGAAACATGGCTAAAACCTTAAATACAGACAGACAGAGAGAAAATGCAATACACTGAGACACTAACAAGAACCGGTTAACTAAAAGAGCTACCGAAGATGTTTAATTACTCGCTTGTTCTCACAAAGGATCTAATACGTCCCCCGAACTCATTCCGTCGATATTGTGACTTCAGGACGCTATCGGAGCTCCGTGTCCTGGCGGAGGGAGGAATGAGGGAGTCGGCAAACAGACGGCATACGCGAAAGACCAAGAGTCTAAAGAAAGCATAAAGACCATCTGTTCTTCAACTACGGCGAGAGTTCTTCGAATGAATCAAAAAAGAACTGAAATCACGACAGTCGGAGCAAGATATGAAGAACAAACGGCGATGATCCTGCAATGTAGAAAGAGATGCATAGGAGCCACACCAATCGCGATCTGATCGTGCAACAAGAATTGCAATTCTGAACTCGGCAAAACTGCTGCACGTACTAAAGCGCATCGCACTGTATTTCAGCGAGGGTGTGAAAGGGGCGGACTAAAAGACTTTGATGGAGGCTCCAAACAGGGCCTCGTCATATGATATGATATGAAGGCCATCACGGGAAACACATTCCCTGATGTTGGAATTTGCCGCCTCGTCCAGCGTGAATCCGAGGGAGGTGTTTGTTCTCGTAAAATACTTTCATGTGCTCAACTCTAGGAAAATTGGTTAAAA
>BOPN01001514.1:157746-159291 GCA_017312705.2 Penaeus japonicus
ATACTCCAAAGTTTTTTTTTGTTTTTTCTTTTTTTTTTTTTTTTTTTTGATGATCTATGAACGGACACATATTAG
This sequence comes from Penaeus japonicus, assembly GCA_017312705.2. NCBI lineage: Eukaryota > Metazoa > Arthropoda > Malacostraca > Decapoda > Penaeidae > Penaeus > Penaeus japonicus. The sequence continues at coordinate 157,822 of BOPN01001514.1, forward strand.
GAATGCAGAAGTAGAAGAAATTGAAATTATACACCGTGATATAATGCATAACCTCATAGCTTCGATCAGATTTCTATATGTAGGCCTATATTTATAGATATCTAAAACTTTCTGCGACCGAAAATCCGAAACTTGTCAGTACACTATAACAAATAAAGAAAAAAACAATCTTAGAAATACAGATTTTTTTTCACTTTCACCAAGATAACTCTTACAAGAATTAATCAACCTGTTTTTTTTTCCAAGTCCTATGTCGCTCATCTCTGAACATTTATCACGCTGTTTTATTCGATTTGTCAAAGTCCTTTTTTGGTCAGGGATTTCTTGTATAAATTCCTTTGCTTTGAATTTGTTTTTTTTGTTATTTTTGACCCGTAATTTAATTCATTTTGATCTGACTGACTTTACGATTTTTGTACTTTACATATATATATATTTTTTCTTATTCATCATAGTCTTATTTCAACCATATCTAAATGTGTACATGTTCCTTTTTATCTTTTTATTTCATTATTATTATTATTATTTTTTTTTTTACATGTACGATCTGCTTCTTTCAGACTTCTTGCTTCATTTTAATGCTGTGTTAATACACGCGAGAACACCATTAACATCTTGCATAACATATTTAACTATTGCAGCCTTAATTCTGATGATATCAAGGGCATCTGTAATTTTGACAATGCATTCTTGAGCATATATCAGAAACGAATCATATCAAATTAAACTCTAATTCTGTTCTCAAATACTTTCGCTTTATAAAGGCTACCTACATCGTTGAATAATGCTCTCATGCTTGCGGTAGTTCTTCTGCAATGCTTGGTGCAATTGCGAGTCGTTGCAAGCAATGAATTTATTTTTTCTTTGCGTTTTACGTATTTTTGTTGCACTGACTTTGCTTTGATTTCATTTCTTCCTTCTCTTCTTCCTATTCTCTTTTCGTCTCCCAATCTCTCTCTCTCTCTCTCTCTCTCTCTCTCAGAGATTTCTCCTTCCTTCCCCCCCTCCCTCCCCCCCTCCCCTCTTCCCCCTTTCTCCGTCCCTTCCTTTGATTATCACTATTATCGTCAGTGTTTTTATAATGAATGAATAAAAAAAATGTAAATGAATGAATTTACTAATAGTCACATTTTGCAGATTCATTGCAAAAATATCTAGCCTTCCTCCCTCCATGTTTGAGAGTGAAAGCTAGATAGATAATTGATTGAATAACCGTTACTATAACCATATGTTAAATAAGACCCTTTAGAAACCAAGAAAGATGCATTAATAACTGGCTTCATTAATAACATAGGCAGGGCGGGATCCTTGTAACTCAATTATCTAAAGTTAAACCGCATATCTCTCTAGTTTCTAGGCCGGTTCTTGAGGCTAATGGTGATCTAATTGCATTGCCATTTTATTAATTGGGGGATAAAGTTTTTTTATGTGAAAGATACTGTGTTGAATGTATCGGTTTTATATGGCTAT
>BOPN01001514.1:162513-165013 GCA_017312705.2 Penaeus japonicus
AAACAACATTAAATGAATGGTCATTGAGGAAGGATAAACTTTTTTGACAATAAAGAATACGTACTGGTACCTTCTATACGTAAACCCGACCATTTGAATTATACATATTCCTCTGTTTTCTTCACAATTTAACCATAAATAAAACACTGTTTCACACTATATCATCACAGTCTGATTTTCTTCCGTTCTGTCAACCTCTACTCTTACAAGCACTTAACATATTCAGTGTTGTTTCTTCTTGTCAATAAATTGTAACTAATTCTACATATTTCAGCAATAATCTCACGAAGACGGAAGACGTTTTCCCCTTTTCCCCATTCCGGAAACTGATTCGCTAAAAATAGGAAAGTAAATAGTACCTTAATCAGGACTCGTCAAAATTGTCAGCCATATTACAACCGAGTGTAAACATCAGTAAACAACAATAACATAAAAGGAAAAAAAAAGAAAAAAGAAAAAGAGATAAAGATAATAATAAAGAAAGAAACGCGGAGTAACTACAATATCTCGAATCGACGGTTAGTCATTTGTTTTTTTTTCAAATCTAGTAAAATCCGGTTAAAAGCATATAGTAACTTTAATATCATGAATGTCAAAGGGAAGGGGGTTGAAAGAGTGACCTTGTCTCTCAATTTTGATCACTTACCATAACTAAAGTGATTTTCCATGGTAAGATATTGATTATCTCAAGAATAATAACAACCTTAATGATTTGTGCTAATTAGGATGGGCGTAGTTGCCATAAGGAAGGTAATAGCCACGTGTGACTTTATTCCATTTATTCATTATTTTTGGTTCGCAGTTTATTATTATATTTATTATTTTTCTTTTTCTACCTTGTTTAGTGAACCAACATCGTGGACCATGTTTGGTATTCAAGAACCTCCTCACATAAAGACAGGGAGGGCTCAGCTAACTTCTCGCGCCATATACATGGAAGTATATGCATATGCGTGTATATATATATATATATATATATATATATATATATATATATATATATATATATATATATATATATATATTATATATATATATATATATATATATATATATATATATATATATATATATATATATACACTACACACACACACACACACACACACACACACACACACACACACACACACACACACACACACACACACACATATATATATATATATATATATACATACATTACACACACACACTAATACACATATATATACATATGACATATATCAAATTTATCATAGATACTAGAGGTGGAGGAAGGGGAGGAGGAGACGGAGGAGGGAGCAACTGGGGGTGGAAGAAATGGCGGAGGAAGAGGAGGATTAGGAGGTGGGATTGGAGGAAGGAGAAGAAGAAGAAAAAGAAGAAGAAATAAAAGAAGAAGAAGAAGAAGAAGAAAAAGAAGAGTAGAGAAGGAGAAAAAAAAAGAAAAAAAAAGAAAAATAAGAAAGAGAAGGAAAAGAAGAAGAAGAATATATAAAAGAAAGAAAAAAGAAGGAGAAGGAAGAGAAAGAGGAAAGAGGAACTATTGAAGGAGGAAGACGGAGAAACAGAAGGGAAAGGGAGAAAAAAAAAGAGTCTAAAAAAAGGGTAGAAGAGTGTCAGGGAAGAGACAGTAATGGACTGAGTATGACAGCCTCTAATGCAGGCGGGGTGAAAGGGAGGTGACTTCAGGACGCAACAAATGGCTTTATTTCCGTGTTATTAGTCCGCCTCGCGTATCAGCATTCTGCAGCGGTCCTGGTGCTGCGCATTTGTTCGCGACCATCCATTTTTTGTTTTTTTTTTATGTAGCTTGCAACAATCTCTATTCGTTGAGAGCTACGTAGCCCCCTTTCAGCACTATCTGTGATTGCATAACCCTCGACTTTCATATCGGAGGCATGATTGTCTATCATGCATGCGCGAGAGACTGTAGAATATAAATGGGAACGATAGAAGTATAGTATCACTTACCTATACTACTACCATGTGGCTATACGGATCGGAATGGAAGAGTAAAAAAAAAAGGGGGTGGGGGGGCTATTATGATTTATCTATATGTTTTCTCTGTTCGAGTAAGTTTCAGAGGCTATCACGTGCCTACTTCTATATTCACTCCATGGCAAAAGTCCACCAAAGAGAGTAATAACGATAGCTAGCCTGGACCCGCCGACGAATATGCTGTTTCGTAGAGTCCCCCAAGCAAGTTTTACTGCTTATGCGCGCTGGTTGAGTAACAGGACTGAAAGATTTGGATGAACTCAAATGTGCAGTTCGTAGTCAACAAAGCCTCTCGCCCCTCGGCTATAAAACAATAACTTCGTAGGTCAGTGCCCTGGTAGGTCATGTTTATTTCTTGCACATTAGACCTCATTAGAATATTCCGTAGATAAACACGAACGAAAGGGTGAGTGTATGTACGTTGATGCTTTCTACAAGAAAAAAAAAAGTTCACATTTCGCAAGAGCTGTGTTTGAAATATGATACATACCTAGTTTTTTTTTTTTTCTTTTTTTAA
>BOPN01001514.1:175013-180013 GCA_017312705.2 Penaeus japonicus
TATCGTCATTGAATGTAGTTTATTGTGTTTATCTATTGATCAACCTTAAGGATTTTGGAATCGTAACTGATTTTGTCTTCGGATAAAAAGATGCAGGAAAATAAGAGAGAAAAAGAAGAAGAATTATAATCAGGAAAAAATGGAAATTAAATAAACCTGTGGATAAAGATAATTGGAAGATAAAGAACGTGAAAAATATAAAATACATAACTTGAAACACATATTCCATGACGCCTTTTAACCTTTGAATTCAGTAACGGTTTTATAAATGTCAAATTCCTTTTTTAAATATAGGCTGATTTCTTATACGAATTTAAATATCATCCTCTAATTATGATTATTGATGATTATGATGTGATGACAATGATTACACTAGATAATGTTAATAATGACCATCATCACTATCATTATTATCATAACTGCTCACAATCTCATTATCATTGTTACTACCACCATCATTCTCATCATAATCATCATTATCATCAAACCATCGCCGTTATTACGATAATCACCATCATCATTCCCATCACCATCACCACTAACCTCACAATCCCCTCTTCATATTCATCACACATCTCTTATTTTCCCCTTCCACTCAATGCCTTACGTGCCGACGATTCAAAACTTAACCGGAATAACAAAGACACTCCAATAAAAATTACCCACAATGCCCATCATATCCTGAAGTGTCCGAAACGTGGCTCTCCTTTGGCCAGTGTTAGAGAGGGTGGGCGGAGGTGTTAACGTCGAGGCTAGAATTCGACCTTGGATTAATATGAATTGCTGGTTTGGGGATTTCTCTCCTACATACCTGAGATCGTATGTGCGCCTACGCAAATACGTACGTACATACGTACATACACTTATGTATTTAGGATGTATTTACTTACATACATGATATATGCATACGTACATCTATCTATCTGTCTATCTATCTATCTGTCTATCTATTTATCTATATATCCATCCATCTATCCATCCATCCATCCATCCATATATCCATACATACATTTACACACACACACACAAAACACACAGACACACGCACAAATATATATATATATATATATATATATATATATATATATATATATATATATATATATATATATATATATACATTTTTACTTACACACACACACACACACACACACACACACACACACACACACACACACACACACACACACACACACACATATATATATATATATATATATATATATATATATATATATATATATATATATATATATATATATATATGTACATATATATGTATATGTATATATATATATATATATATATATATATATATAGATATATATACATATATATACATAATCATCATTGATGATTATCATTGTTAATATCATCATTGTATAGCTACCACTAATAATGATAAAAGTATTATGATAATGATACCACTATTATTGATTTCATCAAATTATAATCACTACTATCATATTAGATATAGGGATGACACAATAACTTCAAAATAATTATATAAATACCAGTCTCTTATAAGCTTAATCTATTTCCCACCAAAAAATAGATTATACACAGCAAGAGATAATGATAATAATGATTATTACGATAATATTAATGACTATTATTCAAATTTAGGTGTAGGAAATAGGCATATCCTACGTACTTGTTAATTGGTATTAGATGTATTAGGTATGTTTATTTTAGATAATATTGATACAATAAATATTTATAAATACTGTGTTTATTAGAAATATTATTTTGTAAGATTAAATGTATGATTTTGATTTACATTTATTCTTAATACTTGTGTTTAAATGGGGCTTATAGTTGGTAGAATATTCATAAGATAATTCATTTACTTGTAATTTGAATATATATGATCATTACTGAAAACCCCCGATCATATTTTAAAGTATATTCTTTTATACAATAACTAGTCCTTAATTCAACATCTTGAACTTCCGTTTTTTATGACAAGAGTTGCATCACGAATGACAGAAAACGTACTTATGGGTAACTAATCTAATTTCTCGGATTAATGTTTTAGAATATAACCTCCATTCCTCGTCCTCCTTTTTTAAATAATGATGATAATGATGATAGTGATGAGGAGGCCTCCTTCTACTCATTATCATTATCAGCATTATCATCATGAGGATGACGATTATCATTATCGTAATTATCATCATCATAATCGTTAATATGATAATCATGATTGTTAACATCATCATCCTTATTGTTATAATTATCAACATTGTAATCACCATCATCGTCATTATAGTCATCAACATCATCACAACTAATAATTACCATCATCATTATCATTAGCACTATCATCATCATCATCATCATTATTACCACGATAATAACGATAATACTGATAATAATAATTTCCAATGGTACCACACACGAGCAATACTTAATCCTCAATCATCCTGCATAGATCACATCCTACGCAAAGATCCCTGACAAACGATCAAAGGAGAAATAAATCACGGGGTCTCTCAGGGTCTCTCAAACCTCGAGACCTTTTTACGAGATAACCAACAGACTAATTGGCCAATGCGTTCCGTCTGGTCTGTCAGATGATGACTGACTGACTGACTGCCAGTCTGTCTGATGGACGAATGTCAATGTCTTCTGTTTGAAAGGCCTTGGTTATTAGATATTAGATATCTTTTCTCTCTACTGTCTATGCGTTTTTACTATTGTTGTTGTTGTTGCTTCTACTATTATTACTACTACTACCATTACTATTACTATTATTTCAATAATGATGTTATGTAGCCTTGGTTATTAGATATATCTTTTCTCTCTACTGCCTTGGCGTTTTTACTATTGTTGTTGTTGCTGCTTCTACTATTATTACTACTATTACTACTGCTACTACCATTACTATTACTACTTCTACAATAATGATGTTATTAGAAACATCTTTTCTCTCTACTGCCTTTACGTTTCTACTATTGTTGTTGCTGCTGCTTCTACTACTACTATTACTACTACTACTACTGCTACTACCATTACTATTACTACTTCTACAATAATGATGTTATGTAGCCTTGGTTATTAGAAACATCTTTTCTCTCTACTGCCTTTGCGTTTCTACTATTGTTGTTGCTGATGCTGCTTCTACCACTACTATTACTACTATTACTACTGTTACCATCATTACTATTACTACTATTACAATAATGATGTTATGTAGCTTTCCGGTGCGAGTACCTACCTTCAAGGCTCATTTCATTCAGGGAAAGCAAGCCAATGCCAAACGTCCTCAGAACAGGACAGATTCATAAGGATAAATACGGCGCTTTGAATCCTATTACCTATTCGCACTGCATATATTCGCGAAAACTGTAATAATGTAACAAATGTGGCGATTAGGTTAATACCGTGATAATCATGTGCATGAATTGGTAGTTCTTGAAGTGAAAGACAACCAGAGCGATTGTCTTTATTTCATGTTGTTGATTATCTTAGGTGTTTGTGTTTGTGCTCGCGTCCGTAAAAGGTGATTTTGTAGGCCTACCTTTCACGCGACGGAATTGGCACTAAACCTTATCCTGTGGTCATCCGTCCTTCCCTTCCTTTCACCGCAGATGAACTCGAGGTATGTGACACCGGTAGCATTTGCGGTGGTCATGCTAGGTCGTAGTGAGAATAGCAGCTAAGCGGTTCTAGAAATGAGAGGAAAAAGATGGAAAGGGACATAGACGAACGAAGAAAACTCCTCTTATTTGAGAAAAAAAGGGGGAATGAGGAAACAAAGAATAACTCGGTAAAAAAATTATAAGTATATTAATTGTTTGAAGAGCCTCATTCACGTTTTTGAATAAAGGAACTAATAAGCGTTTCCTTTCATCATGGAGAAAAGTTTGAGATGTTCCGCTTATGAATAATAACAATGATAATTAAAGAAACATTGAAACAAGCAAACTAATTACACTGAGTTTTAGGAAATAATTTCACCCAAGGAAGCTTTACTTATTGAAGAATAAACTAGGGGATTGATTGAAGACTTGGCGGATGTACAAATTACCGAAAGAACTCAGCTTTCTGGATAATTAATTTATTGGTACAAACAACTTAATGCGATCAGAACGCAGTGCCCATATCCTGTCATCTATCTATCTAGGTACATGGAGTAATTGGTTACAAATAGGTTGCTTGTGTTATAGGAAGTGGTAATAGGAGGTAGCCTGTGTGTATAGCACTTACAGGAGACTCCACGATCCCAAGAAAGATGTCCCTTTAAGAAACATCTACATTTGGCTTTCGAGAATAAATATATTATATGGCGAAGAGAACTTGACTCGCAGTCCTGCTTCCGCCAACCACAACAATCACAGTCCACCCCCTCCCCCCTCCCCCTCCCCATCCCTTGCTCTTCACTTCCACCAACCAACCCCCCACCCCTCCCCCCTCCCCCACCCCGATGACACCCTGAGGCCCACACGCCGTTGCTTCCTGGCCTATGACGTCACAAGCCGCAAAGGGTTCTCACGGTCACTCGATGAGACAGGTAGTTAAAAATGAAAGTGTTAATGTTAAGACAAGAGGCCTTACTTTAAGCAAAATGATTACACATTACGTAATTAAAGCACTTAAAAATAGAGAGAGGAAGAAAACTTTCTGGTACTTGAAGTTGCGGTATTGGGAATATTGGTTGGAAATGTAAATAAATACGGGCTTTTAAGTTACATCAATGACATGGCCTGTAAGTGAAACTAATAAAATGACTACGTAACGAACTGGTTAGTGCTAATTAGCCATCGGAAAGGACTTCGACGATCCGTAACCATATGCAAATTCGGTGTTTATTAATGCATCGAGTTTATATTATTATCGGATCTACTAATCTTCTTTCTTTTTCTCTATTTTTGTTTTTAGTTTTTCTTTTTATTTATTTTTTCTTTATTCTATGATCTTTCTTTCTTTCTATTTATTTTGATTAGTTTAGTCGTTTGTATGTTCCATATGTCATCGCATGTGGATTGTCATTAGTT
>BOPN01001514.1:187513-195013 GCA_017312705.2 Penaeus japonicus
CACCAACGGAACATACATTACTTGATAAGGAAAATAAATATGTATACAAAGATACGACGCCGTGTGCCGTATCCATTATTCAAAACCTCTCGTGTGAGATTAAGAATCGCATTTCCCCCCCTCCCCCACCCAAAAAAAAAAAAAAAAAAATCAAGAACAAAATAGAAAAAAAAATTAGTTATCTCCCTTCGCCAAAAAAAAAAAAGAATATAAACATCCATTTTAATTCAGTCTGTCCCAAAATTTGCGCATTGGCTGAAGAAGCTGTTAACTGGAGGTGCATTCCAGAGCCAAAACCCAGCTTAGCTTTCCTGCTGTCACGCTAACCTCAGTCCTTCGGGCATACTGTCACTTGTGGTCATTTTTGCGTCGGCTTTTGTTTTAGGAGATGCTGTTGGCAAAGGGATTTATAAGTGATTTATAAGTGAATAAAGTCATATAGGGTGTTGGATTGTTTTTTTATTTAGGGAAAAGGAATGTTTGTGAGTGGATGATTTTTTGACAGTGAATGGATTTTTTTTTCAGTGAATAGATTTTTAAAAATAAGTAGGTTCATTAATGGATTTATATTAGTTAAATTCACATACGGATATATTAGTGGGTATATCCATGAATTAATAAATGTGACTATTCAATTTATAAGTAGATTGTGAACAGGTATAAGTGGACATATACAGAAAGATATTTATGAATGTATGGCTTCACAAAATTATCCATATAAGTGAATAAATAAAAAAATAAAATGATGTAAATAGAGTAACTTTGCAGACACTCCTTCTAAAGCTGCCATCTTCATCTTGACAAATCAAGCAATTTTTCGTTTCGCTAAGAACCGGTAATTCAGTGCATATGTCATGTTTCGTCATGCATGTCATGTGCTGTCATCCCCATCGCTAAACCGCAAGTGACAAATCCACTTTTTTGGTAGTCGTAAGAGTGTTTTAAAAGATAAACATGTTTATATACACTTATAGATTCAATGTCAAGTTTATAAGTTTATATTTTATTTTCTTAAATTTTATATACACTTATCGATTCATTGTCAAGTTTATAATGTTATATATGTTAATTTTTTTAAATTTGATATACACTTTTCGCTTCAATGTCAAGTTTATAAGTTTATATTTTATTTTCTTAAATTTTATATACACTTTTCGCTTCAATGTCAAGTTTATAAGTTTATATGTTTATTTTTTTAATGATAATAATTGTGAATAAATTTGTAGATAAAGGAATTCATAATTATACTGATATGAGTGGATGAATTAATGAATATATTTAGATAAACGGAATGATTCATACAGTGAATGGTCACGTAGATGGATCTGAATATATAATTGAATCATATAAGTATATGGATTTATAAGAGGATTAAGGATATAAGGAACAGGATTATGCGTTTTATTCGTGATTGGATTAATATAAGTGAATGATTTTCTAAGTGGAATCCAATAAGTGAATGGTTTTATAAGTGGAAACCAATAAGTGAATGGTTTTATAAGTGGAAACCAATAAGTGAATGGTTTTATAAGTGGAAACCAATAAGTGAATGGTTTTATAAGTGGAAACCAATAAGTGAATGGTTTTATAAGTGGAAACCAATAAGTGAATGGTTTTATAAGTGGAAACCAATAAGTGAATGGTTTTATAAGTGGAAACCAATAAGTGAATGGTTTTATAAGTGGAAACCAATAAGTGAATGGTTTTATAAGTGGAAACCAATAAGTGAATGGTTTTATAAGTGGAAACCAATAAGTGAATGGTTTTATAAGTGGAAACCAATAAGTGAATGGTTTTATAAGTGGAAACCAATAAGTGAATGGTTTTATAAGTGGAAACCAATAAGTGAATGGTTTTATAAGTGGAAACCAATAAGTGAATGGTTTTATAAGTGGAAACCAATAAGTGAATGGTTTTATAAGTGGAAACCAATAAGTGAATGGTTTTATAAGTGGAAACCAATAAGTGAATGGTTTTATAAGTGGAAACCAATAAGTGAATGGTTTTATAAGTGGAAACCAATAAGTGAATGGTTTTATAAGTGGAAACCAATAAGTGAATGGTTTTATAAGTGGAAACCAATAAGTGAATGGTTTTATAAGTGGAAACCAATAAGTGAATGGTTTTATAAGTGGAAACCAATAAGTGAATGGTTTTATAAGTGGAAACCAATAAGTGAATGGTTTTATAAGTGGAAACCAATAAGTGAATGGTTTTATAAGTGGAAACCAATAAGTGAATGGTTTTATAAGTGGAAACCAATAAGTGAATGGTTTTATAAGTGGAAACCAATAAGTGAATGGTTTTATAAGTGGAAACCAATAAGTGAATGGTTTTATAAGTGGAAACCAATAAGTGAATGGTTTTATAAGTGGAAACCAATAAGTGAATGGTTTTATAAGTGGAAACCAATAAGTGAATGGTTTTATAAGTGGAAACCAATAAGTGAATGGTTTTATAAGTGGAAACCAATAAGTGAATGGTTTTATAAGTGGAAACCAATAAGTGAATGGTTTTATAAGTGGAAACCAATAAGTGAATGGTTTTATAAGTGGAAACCAATAAGTGAATGGTTTTATAAGTGGAAACCAATAAGTGAATGGTTTTATAAGTGGAAACCAATAAGTGAATGGTTTTATAAGTGGAAACCAATAAGTGAATGGTTTTATAAGTGGAAACCAATAAGTGAATGGTTTTATAAGTGGAAACCAATAAGTGAATGGTTTTATAAGTGGAAACCAATAAGTGAATGGTTTTATAAGTGGAAACCAATAAGTGAATGGTTTTATAAGTGGAAACCAATAAGTGAATGGTTTTATAAGTGGAAACCAATAAGTGAATGGTTTTATAAGTGGAAACCAATAAGTGAATGGTTTTATAAGTGGAAACCAATAAGTGAATGGTTTTATAAGTGGAAACCAATAAGTGAATGGTTTTATAAGTGGAAACCAATAAGTGAATGGTTTTATAAGTGGAAACCAATAAGTGAATGGTTTTATAAGTGGAAACCAATAAGTGAATGGTTTTATAAGTGGAAACCAATAAGTGAATGGTTTTATAAGTGGAAACCAATAAGTGAATGGTTTTATAAGTGGAAACCAATAAGTGAATGGTTTTATAAGTGGAAACCAATAAGTGAATGGTTTTATAAGTGGAAACCAATAAGTGAATGGTTTTATAAGTGGAAACCAATAAGTGAATGGTTTTATAAGTGGAAACCAATAAGTGAATGGTTTTATAAGTGGAAACCAATAAGTGAATGGTTTTATAAGTGGAAACCAATAAGTGAATGGTTTTATAAGTGGAAACCAATAAGTGAATGGTTTTATAAGTGGAAACCAATAAGTGAATGGTTTTATAAGTGGAAACCAATAAGTGAATGGTTTTATAAGTGGAAACCAATAAGTGAATGGTTTTATAAGTGGAAACCAATAAGTGAATGGTTTTATAAGTGGAAACCAATAAGTGAATGGTTTTATAAGTGGAAACCAATAAGTGAATGGTTTTATAAGTGGAAACCAATAAGTGAATGGTTTTATAAGTGGAAACCAATAAGTGAATGGTTTTATAAGTGGAAACCAATAAGTGAATGGTTTTATAAGTGGAAACCAATAAGTGAATGGTTTTATAAGTGGAAACCAATAAGTGAATGGTTTTATAAGTGGAAACCAATAAGTGAATGGTTTTATAAGTGGAAACCAATAAGTGAATGGTTTTATAAGTGGAAACCAATAAGTGAATGGTTTTATAAGTGGAAACCAATAAGTGAATGGTTTTATAAGTGGAAACCAATAAGTGAATGGTTTTATAAGTGGAAACCAATAAGTGAATGGTTTTATAAGTGGAAACCAATAAGTGAATGGTTTTATAAGTGGAAACCAATAAGTGAATGGTTTTATAAGTGGAAACCAATAAGTGAATGGTTTTATAAGTGGAAACCAATAAGTGAATGGTTTTATAAGTGGAAACCAATAAGTGAATGGTTTTATAAGTGGAAACCAATAAGTGAATGGTTTTATAAGTGGAAACCAATAAGTGAATGGTTTTATAAGTGGAAACCAATAAGTGAATGGTTTTATAAGTGGAAACCAATAAGTGAATGGTTTTATAAGTGGAAACCAATAAGTGAATGGTTTTATAAGTGGAAACCAATAAGTGAATGGTTTTATAAGTGGAAACCAATAAGTGAATGGTTTTATAAGTGGAAACCAATAAGTGAATGGTTTTATAAGTGGAAACCAATAAGTGAATGGTTTTATAAGTGGAAACCAATAAGTGAATGGTTTTATAAGTGGAAACCAATAAGTGAATGGTTTTATAAGTGGAAACCAATAAGTGAATGGTTTTATAAGTGGAAACCAATAAGTGAATGGTTTTATAAGTGGAAACCAATAAGTGAATGGTTTTATAAGTGGAAACCAATAAGTGAATGGTTTTATAAGTGGAAACCAATAAGTGAATGGTTTTATAAGTGGAAACCAATAAGTGAATGGTTTTATAAGTGGAAACCAATAAGTGAATGGTTTTATAAGTGGAAACCAATAAGTGAATGGTTTTATAAGTGGAAACCAATAAGTGAATGGTTTTATAAGTGGAAACCAATAAGTGAATGGTTTTATAAGTGGAAACCAATAAGTGAATGGTTTTATAAGTGGAAACCAATAAGTGAATGGTTTTATAAGTGGAAACCAATAAGTGGTAGGGGAAACAAGCAGGGGTGAGAGTGAGGGTACGGGCGTGACACGCGGGGCGGAAGGGGGGGGGGGGGGACGACGTTGTGCGTGAAGAAATGTGTGTGGAGGTGTGATGGTTTTATGACGTGGGGTATTGTGTGTTTAGGAGCTGAAGGAAAGGGAAGGGGGGGAGATAGAGAGAGGGGGAGGGATGGGGGAGGGAGGGAGGGAGGAAATAAAGGGGGGGAAGAGCGGGGGGAGGAAAGAGAGGGAGAGAGAGAGAGAGAGAGATAGATAGATAGATAGATAGATAGATAGAGAGAGAGAGAGAGAGAGAGAAAGAGAAAGAGAGAGAGGGGGGGGGGGAGTCAAGAAGGAGGGAGGAGGAAGAAAGAGAAAAAAAACGAGAGGGAGAGGGAGGAAAAGTTAAAGAAAGAGGAAGAAAAAGAGAAAGAGGAGAAAAAGAAGGAAGAGGGAGAGGGAGAGGAAGAAACGGAGACGAAAACAAAACGAAAGAGGAAGAAAAAGAAGACTAGGATGAAAGAGTAAAAAAAAAATAACAAAATAACAACAACAAGAATAACAAAAAAGGGAAATCGAAGACAAAAAGAGACAACCAGCGAGGAAACGGAAGTAAGAGAACAACAGGAACCAAGAGTAAGAGGAAAGAGCACAATCAAGAGAGAGAGGCAGGAGAAGAGGAGAGGACAAGAGAGAGAGGCAGGAGAAGAGGAGAGGATGAAGAGGGAAGTGTACCGGTACGCTTAAAGGTTCCTCAAGTTGGATTAACACGGATGTAGGAAGAGGATCCATTGTTCAGCTGAAGAGTTTGGGATCGGCCTTGTGACAGCGATTCGCTTTTGTTTTTGCCGCGTTTTTTTTTCTTTCTTTCTTTCTCGTTATCGGTATCTATTCATTTATCTTTATTTGCTTTATTGGGTGATGAAAATGGGTGGTTCGGGGAGGGTGGGAAGGAGGGAGGGAGGGAGGGTGGGAGGGAGGGGAGAGAGAGATAGAGAGGGGGGAGGAAGGGCGGGAAGGAGAGAGGGAGGGAGAGAGAGAAAGACAGAAATAAACAAAAAGAAAGAGAAAAACACAAATAAAGAAAGAAAGGGAGAAAGAAACACATACGAACATAACGAACAAAAGCATATCAAAAAGAAAAACAAGAAAGAAAGAAAGAAAAAAAACATAAACAAAAAATATAGACTCGAACCAAAACCAACTTCCCAAGATAAAAAAAAAAAAAAAAAAAAAAAAAAAAAAAAAAAAATCCAAAAGACAACAGAGACCTCAAAGAACCTCCAATCCTTACATACCTCTCAACTGACTCGCCTTCCAATCTTCCTTCGATTCACACTAATCAAGCTAATCGTAATGACTTCAAAGAGAACTCATACTGATACCAGGCACAGAAGGATACCATCATACTTAATTAATGAGTTCGAAGACTGGTACTTTCACTCTCGTGCTTCTGTGGTTTTGTGTGCGTTGGGTTATATATGTATATATTCGTATTTATGCTTGACTGGTTGTCTTGTTTGTTTGTCTGGCTGTTTTGTCTGTCTGTCTATTGATCTGTTTGTTTATATACAGAGAGATGGAGAGAGAGAGAGAGGGAGGGAGGGAGGGAGGGAGGGAATTATAGGATATCATTATTGATTAGACATCTTGCAGGCATTACGCAGCAATACACAATAGCGAGGATTCTATATACACATTCTATTCGAAAACGTGTGTTTTCTTTAATTGATTACACTATCCTGTAATCTGTTTTGATAAGATAAGTTATGAATAGGGACTTCTCATAACCTATATTATTACAAACTAATTATTAGAAAATATATAACTTACTGACGTGTCGAATCTGAATGTCAATTTGGATAGTTATTTATACATCAGACTGTTGACTGGAGTGACTCACAGTAGGTATATAACACGCTTTGAGAATTTGCTTGGTCTATTTCTAAAATAAAAAATTGTATAGTCGAAACGTTATCTCAAATTACCTTGTAAAAACATTCATTTTTTCCCATATCATTTTAAATTTCAATAGTTTAATTTCTAATATTTTAATTTTTGATATTTTATTTTTTAATATTTTCTACAACGGTCACAATGAGCTCTGTCTAAGGTATATTAAGCAGGTTGTAAGACAGAACATCTCAACAATAATCTAAGACTAACTGTTGAACTTATAATCATTCTAAATAACGTAGCATGTTACGACCATCACTTAACAAGTATGAGACGATTCCCATCCGTGAAGCATAAGGGTATGTATGGTACAGGTACCAGATGACGTCTCAGGTACTGTACCCAACAGGTGAAGAAAATCCCAAACTATCCGAAGATCCACGAGGATTACGCAACTGACTATTGAAATGTTAAGCAGCTTCCTGTAACATGTGCAATACTTACTTGCATCTTCATAGGTAGTCGGAGAAGCATGGCTAAAGATTCCAAAGACACAGTCAGAAAATTTGAAGGCTACCTCATCAATCCAAGAACTTCAGTTAAAAATCTAGAAATACACTTAGATTATATATATATATATATATATATATATATATATATATATATATATATATATATATATGTATATATATATATATATATATTTATACATATATATATATATATATATATATATATATATATATATATATATATATATATATATATATATACGTATATATATATATATATATATATATATATATATATATATATATATATATATATATATAATTCGGAAAAACTTAATTTGACACCCAATACAGGCAAGTAATGGACACACTAATATATCTTGATCACATAAAAAATC
>BOPN01001514.1:207513-212513 GCA_017312705.2 Penaeus japonicus
TTATCTTTGTTATGAAGCTCTAATCTCGCCAACATAACTTACCGTGCGTGATTGTGAAGTTATCTTTCAAGAGGTAGTTATTTGCAACAATCCATCAGCTCTTATAATTTGGCAATTTGACAGATCAAAACCGGCGATTTGTACCTTGGTATTTCACTTAAACTTTTAACCTCTTGAATTATCATTACCTTAATAATAGGGGCTTTATTTCGTCGACTTGTTGATAATATGAAATGAAGATTTTATGTTAGGTAATTATTTATCGGTTTGTGACGTTTTCTGTGTTGTTTGCTTTCGTTTATTGGTGTTTTATTTAAATATTTATTAGTAAAGATTAAGATTGTGGATTAACGTGAGATGGTTTATTGGAATATATATCTATTTTCATCTATCTATCTATCTATATGATCCTTTATATTTATGATTTTTAGCCGTTAATAATTCCTTTGTTAATTATCTTTTGTTCTGGTTCATATTTGATTATTAATGATTCCAAATGACGATGCTTGATAATGAAATTCATACTTATACACATTCTCTCTGGAAAAATATACACACATCCTCTGACAAAGCTTATCCATAGACAAAAAATCGGTCTCATATAATCATTAATTATGCATTTCCCACAACAAATACCAAAAACATTTACCCATTCCTTCTAAAACCCAGCCAATTAATCCAATTATTCCAATTTAATTTATGAAAACCATCACAGATATTTCCGAGATGACAATCAGCATCGCCAATGCTTGCATATTCATCACCGTACTTATGGTACTGCTGACTCATTCACTTGCAAATGATATAGTTACTTTAGCTGATGGTGTCTCGGGGTGTGATGATGACGCTTCAATTATGGTTTGTTGCACTTAACCGTTATTTGTTGCATAATCGTGGGAATGCAGAGAGCGAGAGGGCTTGGTTGGTACTGATGGTTGTTTGGAGGGTGAGCGGAAGGTCTTTGAGAAAGGCGCGGGTATGAGGTGTTGAGATATATATGTATATATGTATATACACACACACACACACACACACACACACACACACACACACACACACACACACACACACACACACACACATATATATACATATATATATATATATATATATATATATATATATATATATATATATATATGTATATATATGTGTGTGTGTGTGTGTAGTAATAATAATAATAGTAATAATGTGTGTATATATGTGTGTATATATATATGTATATATACATATGTATTTATATACATAAACACACACACATTTATATTATATATATGTATATATATATATATATATATATATATATATATATATATATATATATATATATATACACACATATATATACATATACATACATATACTGCTGTACATACATACACGCACGCACGCACGTACACACGCACACACACATACATATATACCCTACATACATATTTCTGTATCACACACACACGAGCATAACGCCACAACGGAGCTGAAAGCACAGCCATAAACCGCTAATAACCATCCTCTCTTCACGGTGTACCCCCCCCCCCCCCCCTCCGCCCTTCCTCCCTTTCCTCTCACTCCCACCCATCCCCCCTCCCCCACCCTGGGAGTGGTATAGCTCGTTCTCTCATTTCCCCCTTCCCCTCCCTCCCTTTCTCCTTCCTTCCTCTCCCTCCCTTTCCCCCCGACCTCCTTCCTCCTTTTCTTCTTTCCCCCTTCCCCTCTCTCCCTTTCCCATTCCTTCCCCTCCCTCCCTTTCCCCTTCCTTCTCCTCCCCCCTTCCCCTTCCTCCCTTTCCTTTCCCTTTCCCCCCTTACTTCCCCTCCCTTCCTCCCTTTCTTCTTCCTTCCTTCCCTTTCCCCACCTCCCTTCCTCCTTCCCCTTTCCCCCCTCCCTCTCTTCCTCCTTCCCCCCTTCCTTCCCCTCTCTCCCTTTCCCCCCTCCCTCTCTTCATCCTTCCCCTTCCCCTCCCTCCCTTTCCTCTCCCTTCCTTCCCTTTCCCCCTTCCCCCCCCTCCCTCTCTCCCCTCCCTCACTTCCCCTCCCTCTCCCCTCCCTTCCTCCTTCCCCTTTCCCCCCTCCCTCTCTTCATCCTTCCCCTTCCCCTCCCTCCCTTTCCTCTCCCTTCCTTCCCATTTCCCCCTTCCCCTCCCTCCCTTCCCTTCCCTTCCCCTCCCTCTCCCCTCCTTAGCGTCTCACAAGAACTCGTAAACGTTTGTAAACGTTTCCCCTATCAGCTGAACCGGTCCTTACCCCATCACACAAGCAGAAAGAGTGCTTGCCTTGCTTGATTTGCTTGGTACTTTGTCTGTTTTGCTTGATTTCTTGGCTTAATTGTTTGATTCCTTTCCTTGTCATGGTTGCTTCCTTTCTTGTTTTCATGCTTGCTCGCCGCTTGGGTTCTTACTTGTCTTGCTTGATTTCGTTGCTATTTGCTTGCTTGCTTGTTTTCCTGCTTGCTTGATTTGCTAGAATATTCGGCTTGTCTGCTTGACTATCTTCTTAGTTTTTTTTTCTTTTTTTTGCTTATTTCATGCTTGCTCCTTTGATTGCTTGATTTCTTGTTAGCTTTGATTTTTTTCGTTGCTTGCTTAATTACCTGTTCGTTCTCTTGATTGACTTTTTTTTTTATTAGTTTACCTATTTTTGCGTCACTGCTTGCTCACTCACTCGCTTGCTTGCTTGCTTGGACCACACAAGATTGCTTTATCTGATGAGGTCTGTGGCCCCCATCTGCCTGCCGATTTTCATGACTGTGTTTGCCTGCATGACCACAGACTCTGCTTGCGAATTTATGCATGCTTGCATTTCTGACTAATTATCGTCTTAGTCAAAGAGGTAATAGCTTGTCTGATTTTTTTTTTTTTTTTTTTTTTTTTTTTTTTTTTTTTTTTTTTTTTTTTTTTTTTTTTTTTTTTTTTTTGTCTATTTCGTTTTGGGTTTGTGTCTTTTGTCTGTGTGTCTTTTCTGTCTGTCTGTGTGTCCTTTTTGTCTCTGTCTATGTGTCCTTTTTGTCTGTCTATATGTCCTTTTTGTATGTATCTATAGTGTACTTTTTTGTACATTTGTCTTTTGTCTGTGTCTCCTTTTTTGTCTGTCTATATGTCCTTTTTGTATGTACCTATAGTGTCCTTTTTATACATGTGTCTTTATGTCTGTCTATGTGTCCTTTTTATGTATATGTGTCCTTTTGTCTGTGTTTACGTGTCCTTTTCGTTCTATGTCTTCTTTTTTGTCTGTGTCCTTTTTTGTGTCTTTTTGTCTGTCTGTATTTCTAAAGATCGAACTGAATTACGAAAAGGAGATAGAAGAGAATCGATGATGAAAGATGATTTAGACAAGAGGGAAGAGAAGAAGTTAGGAGGAAGAGGAAGGAAAAAAAAAGGAAAAAGAGAAAATGAAGAAGGGAAAGAGAAATAAGCAAGTGCGGATGTAGGAGAAAAACAAAGGAAAATGATGAAGAGAAAAGCGAAGAGAAATTGGCAATTAGTAAGAAATTGAGAAAAAGAGAGAGGCGAACAAGAGAGAGAGAGAGAGAGAGAGAGAGAGAGAGAGAGAGAGAGAGAGAGAGAGAGAGAGAGAGAGAGAGAGAGAGAGAGAGATTTTTGTCTCTGTCTATGTGTCCTTTTTGTCTCTGTCTATGTGTCCTTTTTGTCTCTGTCTATGTGTCCTTTTTGTCTCTGTCTATGTGTCCTTTTTGTCTCTGTCTATGTGTCCTTTTTGTCTGTCTGTGTCTTTTTTGTCTGTCTATATGTCCTTTTTGTATGTATCTATAGTGTCCTTTTTATACATGTGTCTTTCTGTCTGTCTATGTGTCCTTTTTATGTCTACGTGTCCTTTCTGTCTGTCTATGTGTCCTTTTTATGTCTACGTGTCCTTTCTGTCTGTCTATGTGTCCTTTTTATGTATATGTGTCCTTTTTGTATGTATCTATAGTGTCCTTTTTATACATGTGTCTTTCTGTCTGTCTATGTGTCCTTTTTGTGTCTACGTGTCCTTTCTGTCTGTCTATGTGTCCTTTTTATGTATGTGTCCTTTTTGTGTCTACGTGTCCTTTTCGGTCTATGTCTTCTTTTTTGTCTATGTCCTTTTTTGTGTCTTTTTGTCTGTCTGTATTTCTACGTGTATTTTTGTTTTAATGAGTCGTGTGTCTCAGCAACGATTAAAAAATAAAGATCGAACTGAATTACGAAAAGGAGATAGAAGAGAAGCGATGATGAAAGATGATTTAAACAAGAAGGAAGAGAAGAAGTTAGGAGGAAGAGGAAGGGAAAAAAAAAGGAAAAAGAGAAAATGAAGAAGGGAAAGTAATTTGAAAGGGAAAGAGAAATGAGCAAGTGCGGATGTAGAAGAAAAACAAAGGAAAATGAAGAGAAAGGCGAAGAGAAACTGGCAATTAGTAAGAAATTGAGAAAAAGAGAGAGGCGAACAAGAGAGAGAGAGTGAGAGAAAGAGAGAGAGAGAGAGAGAGAGAGAGAGTAATAAGGGAAAAACGAGACAGAAGGAGAGAGAAAGAGAGAGATAGAAAGATAGAGAGCGAGCGAGCGAGTGAGCGAGAGAGAGAGAGAGAGAGAGAATAAATACAATGGGGTGAGAGGGAAAGCAAGAGAAAGAGAGAAAGGCGAAATAATTCTTTGACAAGTGATGGTAACCTTAATAACACGAACTAAAACGAAAATGTTCATTCGAGTGTGAAACTGGTGCTTTTTCGCTCTTATTTTATTTCTTTACGTTTAACTCATTTACGTGTCAATCAATATAATGCTTCCCATTTCGCTTTACACTGATTTTTCTTTTGTCCTATTTGTATTTTATATATATATATATATATATATATATATATATATATATATATATATATACATATATATATTTTTTCATCTCTCTCTGTATTTTTTTTCTCTCTCTCTCTCTCTCTCTCTCTCTCTCTCTCTCTCTCTCTCTCTCTCTCTCTCTATCTCTCTATCTCTCTCTCTCTCTATCTCTCCTTCATCCTTTTCTAGATTCTCA
>BOPN01001514.1:222513-232513 GCA_017312705.2 Penaeus japonicus
GTGTGTGTTTTTCTTGTTGTTGTCGGTTGAAAGAGACGGGTTATCAATAAATTTTCATATTGATTATCGTGATCCACATCAACTTATAATAAAGACCACTCTCCATTCTTCCTTCTCACTTTTATCATAACCTCATCATCTCTGGCCCTCTTCTCAACATAGCAACACACATCATTCCTATCCAAGACATCAATCACATCATGAGAAATTCACGACCTCAATACAACTCTTGTTATATCGTATCATCAATATAATATTATACACTATACTCTTCCGGATCCATGAAGAACACAGATTTCTTCATTCGAAAATATTACGGTCGTTATCTTGTTATCGTAATGAAACCTGTCAGTCAGTCTGCGGTTTTGCATTTTGCATCTTGTCGTGAGTGCAAGGGTGGAGATGCTGGCTGGATCTTGCAAGGTCAAAGGTCAAATTAGGTGATGGATTTTTCCTTTTTTTTATTTTATTATTATTTTTTTTTTCGAATCTGCTTGCTTACTTACTACTCGTTCGGTATCCATTCTCTCGTTCATTCGCTTATTCATTCTCTCACTCATTCATTCACCAATTCATTCTTTCTTTTAATCAGTCACTCATTTTTTTCACTCATTTATTCATTGCTTCACCCGCTCACTCACTCATTCCCTCTTTCGTTCAATCATTCATTCAGTAAGTTAGTCTCTCTCTCTCTCTCTCTCTCTCTCTCTCTCTCTCTCTCTCTCTCTCTCTCTCTCTCTCTCCTTCCGCTCCACTGGCAACGAAGGGCGAGCGAGCGAGAGTTAACAATAACATCGACCTGTTTGGAGACTGTGGGAGAATGCAAGAGCTGGTTTCCTTGTCCTTCAGAAACGTCACTCATTGACTCACTCACTCACACACTTATTCATTTATTCACTCATTCATTCGGTTTATGACTTTCTTACTCAGTAAATCATTCTCTTCTCCATTCACCTACTCCCTCATTAATTCACTTACTCACTGGTTTCTTCACTGACTCACTCCAATGTTTACTCACTCACTCACTGTCTTTCTCACTCATTGAGTCACTTATTTACTGACTGACTCATTAAATCATCAACTCACTCGCATACTTCCTCACTCATTCATTAACGCATTCACGCACTGGCTTCCTCACTCACTCACCAACGCATTTACTCACTGGCTTCCTCACTGAATCACTCATTAACTCACTCACTTATTGGCTTCCTTAATCACTCATTCATTAACAACTCACTCACTTATTGGCTTCCTCAATCACTCATTCATTAACAACTCACTCACTTATTGGCTTCCTCAATCACTCATTCATTAACAACTCACTCACTTATTGGCTTCCTCACTCACTCATTACCTCACTCCCTTATTGGCTTCCTCATTCACTCATTAACTCACTCCCTCATTGGCTTCCTCACTCACTCATTAAGTCACTCCCTCTTTGGCTTCCTCACTCACTCATTACTTGACTCACATATTGGCTTCCTCACTCACTCATTAACTCACTCACTCATTACTTGACTCACATATTGGCTTCACTCACTCATTACCTGACTCACATATTGGCTTCCTCACTCACTCATTAACTCACTCACTCATTACTTGACTCACATATTGGCTTCCTTACTCACTCATGACCTCACTTATTGGCTTCCTCACTCATTAACTCACATATTGGCTTCCTCATTCACTCATTAACTCACTCACTCATTACTTGACTCACACACTGGCTTCCTTACTCACTCATGACCTCACTTATTGGCTTCCTCACTCATTAACTCACATATTGGCTTCCTCATTCACTCATTAACTCACTCACTCATTACTTGACTCACACATTGGCTTCCTCACTCCCTTTCGTCAATCCAGAACATTCGCGGTCTCGGCAGTTACAGTCGAGTGGCCGTTATATTTTGGATTCAAATCACGCCAACGGTCATCTTGGTGTCCTTGTTTTGGGGTTGTTTGTTGCTTTGTGCTTTCTTTTGTTTTTGGGTTGTTTGTTGTTTTTGTTTGTGTATTTGTTGGTTTTGTTTTGTTTTTGTTTTAATTTGGATTTGGTTTTTGTTTTGGTTTTGTTTGTTTTGTTTTGTTTTGATTGTCTGTGTTTTTGTTTGTTTGTTTCGTTGTGATTGTCATTTGGTTTGGAGAGTGTGTTGTTTTATTTGTTTTTCTTTCTGTCTATAGCTGTATGTGTCTGTCTGTCTGTCTGTCTGTCTGTATCTTTCTCTCTCTCTGCCTCTGTTTCTTTCTCTTTGTTTCTCCCTCCCCCTCTCTCTCCCTTCCTCCCTCCCTCTCTCCCCTCTCTTCCTCCCTCCCTTACCCGTCTCCTTCCCTCTCCCTTCGTTCCTCAATCCTTTCGTTCTCCCTCTCTCCCTCTCCCTCCCTCCTCCCTTCTATCAGCCATTATCACATTCCAAAGATTTCGAAACATATATTCTGTTCGCGCGCCTCCCCCCCCCCCCCCCCTCGCCAGACAGTGTGTGTGTGTGCGTGCGTGCGTGCGCGTATGTGTCTGGCTGTTACTGTGTGATGTAGTACGTTTGCGCCTGTGTGTGTGCTCGTCTGGGTGTTTGTACGTGAACACACATACACGCATGCACGCACGCACAAACACACACACTCAAACACAAAAACACAAGTACACACACACACACACACACACTGTCACACACACACACACACACACACACACACACACACACACACCCAAACAATCACACACATTTCTTTGTACAGTACACACGCATTTCTACACACACACACGCGTACTTCCACGTCCACACGTACGTCTATATACACGTACATCTCTATGTCCACACGGATTGCTATGTACGTACATAGCAATTACTTTATCAGGTGCTAATTAGCATATTGTTGCAGGTACTCATGACAATGCCTTTGATGTCTCTTTGTTTTCAAGGTTATTGACGTGATGAAAATATTATTTCAATCTTATTGTTGTAATTTATAATCTTATAATCTTTACTAATCAAAATGATGCTAATAATAACAGGAATAATGCTATTGATAACAAAGACAATAAAGTCTAAATATTTAGGAAAAAAAAAGTTAAACAACGGAAGAAAGAAAGAAACAAACAAACAAACTAGCAAGGATTACCACATCTTAGTAACAATCGAAGGAGATAAGAAATAGGACGAGGGAAATGAAGAAGAAGAAGAAAAAGAAGAAGAAGAAGAAGATGATGATGAAGAAGAACAAGAAGAGGAAGAAGAAGAAGAAGAAAGTGAGAAGGAAGGAGAAAGGAAGAAGGAAGGAGGAAGGGAGGAAGAGGAAAAAAGAAGAAAGAGGGAAGGGGGAAAGGAGGAAAAAGGAAGGAAGAAGGAAGGGGGAAGGGAGGAAAAGGAAGGAAGGAAGATGGAAGGGATGAGAAAGGAAAGGAGAAGAAGGATAAAGGCAGGAGGAAATAAAGGGGAAAGGAGGGAAGGGAAGGGGGATGGGATGAGAGAGAGAGAGAGAGAGAGAGAGAGAGAGAGAGAGAGAGAGAGAGAGAGAGAGAGAGAGAGAGAGAGAGAGAGAGAGAGAGAGAGAGAGAGAGAGAGAGAGAGAGAGAGAGAGAGAGAGAGAGAGAGAGAGAGAGAGAGAGAGAGAGAGAGAGAGAGAGAGAGAGAGAGAGAGAGAGAGAGAGAGAGAAAGAGATTGTATTTGTATACAAATGTCTTAGTATGTTTATGCGTGTTTACCTGGTTCTCTAATCATTATTTCATGGGTAATGACTGAGAGAAAAATTATGCCATTAATCCCACACTGTAATTAAGTCTTTAAGAGCATTGTTTAATTACCTCAACGAGCTTCACGTCTTAATTACCACTTACAAAGTTTCTTGTACGATTACATGTCAGAACATTTATCATGTGTTGAATATATCAAGCAATATTGCATGCACGTGTAATACCGCTATCATATAGATGTAATAACATACTGCTTGGCATTAACGTCCCCGTTATTACTTTTATACTGCAAACAAGGGATAGAATTACGTCACAATGACTCCAGTCTACGTGATGCAAGACGTAATGACGCAAGTCATTGCTTGAACGTAAGATGAATTTTGATACTTCCACTGTAATTAGTGATTAGGTCTTAAGACAAAGAAATGTGACTTCAGAGAGAGAGAGAGAGAGAGAGAGAGAGGGAGAGAGAGGGAGAGAGAGGGAGAGAGAGAGAGAGAGAGAGAGAGAGAGAGAGAGAGAGAGAGAGAGAGAGAGAAGAGGGGGAGGGGGAAGGGGTAAAAGCAAGAATCCCAAATTATATATATTAACCCGAGTGTGTCAGCCTGGCGAGACGGTCAAAAGAGGTGTGTGTGAAGAGGAGGAGGAGGAGGAGGAGCAGGAGGAGCAGGGGGAGGAGGAGAACTGGAAGAGGGGAAGGGGGTAGGAGAGGGAAAGGGGGCGGGGGGGGGGGGGAGCTCAAAACCACCATCTAAAGGAAGGGGGAAGGGATGAGGGGGTGGGATAGAGGTTGGGTGAGCAGGAACGCGAATAAAGAGAGGAGGGGGGGAGGGTAGGAACGCAAAGGGAGGGGAGGGGAGGAGAAGAGGACGGAGGAGGGGGGAGGAGAAAAAGAGGGAAAAGAGAGAGGGGATGAGAAAATTAGTGAGGGGGAGGAGGAGAGAGAAAAATAGGGGGAAGGGTAGGAGAGAAGGATAGGGGGAATGGTGGGAAGGAGAGGAGAGGAGGACGAAGGAGGGAGGAGGAGAGAAGAGGGGAAAGAGAGAAGGGAGGAGAGAATTAGTGAGGGGGAGGAGGAGAGACACAAATAGGGAGAAAGATAGGAGAGAAATGTAGGGGAAAGGGTGAGAAGGGGAGGAAAGAAGAGGAGGGGGAAAGAAAAAGATAAAAGGAAGGAGAGAAGGGAAGGGGAAAGAGAGAGGGTGAGTACAAGGCCAAAGAGTAAAGGGGAGAAGAAGGTTAAGAAAGAATTATAATAATCATTCTTACATACTTGGCTGATTGCGTACTGACTGAACAAATGGACATGTATTATAATTAGTAACCTCTAGTTAAGGGGACCATCTATCTCCACATTTCCCAATTCAATATCCTCAAAACCCTTTTAATAGCAATAGTAATCATGGTTATATAACAGTCATATACCCCCCCCCCCCCCTCCTGCATAAATGTTTAAGCATATTCTTATCAAGTGCAAGCCGCTGAATGCGATCGAAATGTAAATTATAGCAAAGGAATCTATCTATCTATGAATCTGATCTACTCTTTCCCTTTCATTGGAAACCCATTCTTTCACGTTTAACAATTAAACAAACAAACAAATACAAACACGGGGCTTCGTAATCAATCTGGCGACGCATTTACCTTCCCGATCCGTCCTCAGAGATTCCTCGTTATGGTGTCATCGTCCTGCTTGTAATCTTCACTCGTCCCCTTCACTTATTTCCCTCACTCGACTTCTTCACTCGTCTCCCTCACTCGTCCCCCTCACTCGACCCCCTCACTTGTCCCCCTCTCTCGTCCTCTTCCTTCGTCACACTCACACGTCCCCCTCACTCGTCCTCCCCACATGTCCCCCTCACTCGACCTCATCCTCGTCCTCACTCGTCCCCCTCAATCGTCCTCCTCACTCGTCCCCCTCACTCAACCTCATCACTCACCATCTCCACTCGTCCCCCTCACTCGACCTCATCATCGTCCTCACTCGTCCCCCTCACTCAACCTCATCACTCGTCATCGTCCTCACTCGTCCCCCTCACTCAACCTCATCACTCACCATCTCCACTCGTCCCCCTCACTCGCCCTCCTCATCGTCCTCACTCGCCACCCCCTCACTCGCCCTCGATGTCGGCCGACGCCTCTTTCCCCCAGCCGAGCGTGACTTGAGCCTCGTTCCTTTCACCGAAAATCGCGCTAATCACAAAGCTCACAGATGTTCCTTATCAAGGGCTGTCTGTCACCACGGAACGGACGAAGGCCGCTTCTGTGTGCACGCGTCGGTGCTTTTGGTATCCTTGTCTGTCTGTATGTCTCTGTCTCTCTCTCTCTCTCTGTGTCTGTCTGTCTCTCTCTCTGTCTCTTTCTCTGTCTATCTGTCACTTTCTCTATCTGTCTCTTTATCTGTCTCTCTGTCTCTGTTTATATGTCTCTTTCTCTGTCTATCTGTCTCTGCCTCTGTCTATCTGTCTCTTTCTCTGTCTCTGTCTGTCTGTCTGTCTGTCTCTCTCTCTCTCTCTCTCTCTCTCTCTCTCTCTCTCTCTCTCTCTCTCTCTCTCTCTCTCTCTCTCTCTCTCTCTCTCTCTGCTTTTCAATAAACTCAAAGAGAAGAAACGCTCACACTCTCTGTATCTTCCTTTCTCTATCTGCCTCCGCCCCCTCCCGTTCTCTCCATCTGCCTATTTGACTCTTTCGCCCTTTATTTCTCTGTTTCTTTCTTTTTCTTTCTGTCTGTCTCCTCGTCTATACCTGTACGTCTGTCTGGCTCTACCATCTCCCCCTCCCTTCCTCCCTTCAAACACCCCATACCCCTTCCTCTCCCACCCCCTCCCCTCTCTCCTCCCTCCCCTCTCTCCTCCCTCCTCCCACCCCTTCCCTCCCCTCCCTCCTCCCACCCCCTCAAACCCCCTCCACTTCCTCCCTCCTCCCTCCTCCCTCCTCCCCCCGTCCCCCATCTCCCCTTTACCCAGCCACGCGTCAACGTCTACTGAGCTTCGCGTCGTCCTCCCTACTAATAACAGCAAGATCGTCCTAGGAGTCACTTGACCGACAGAGGAGCGTCGCCATGCGCATGGGAAGCCGTACCCAGCCAGCCAGCGACTTGTTCCGTTGTGCAAGTCATGCAGGACACGGAAAGCGTATGATAGAAGGACACGGAAAGCGCAAGAGAGAAGGACACGGAAAGCGTAAGAGAGAAAGAGAAGAACGAGGATATTCAAGTTCTGAGAAATGTCTGAAACGTATTTTGATTCTGAGAGAAAGGGGTGAGGATGTGTGATATATATGCAAGTCTAATAACAGGATAATATATTGAGATTATTACGGAATATGTTATAAAATTGAGACATAGAGTTAAGATGAATATGATCATAGTGAAGTAAGAGAGAGAGAGAGAGAGAGAGAGAGAGAGAGAGAGAGAGAGAGAGAGAGAGAGAGAGAGAGAGAGAGAGAGAGAGAGAGAGAGAGAGAGAAGAGAGAGAGAGAGAGATGCAAGAAGAGGAATGGACAGGTATGTCAACAGAAGTAAGAGAAGTAGGCGGGGCGCCCTTAGGGTTTAGGTTACAAAAGTATTTAAGGTAGTGTAACACGAAGGAGAATGAGAGAGATATATAAATAGATAGATAGATAGATAGAGAGAGCGAGAGACGAAGAGAGAGAGAGAGAGGGAGCAAGAGAGACGAAGAGAAAGAGGGAAATAAAGAAAGAAAGAGAGAGAAAGCAAAAAAGACAAGAAGAAAGAGAGAAAAAGACAAGTAGAGAGGCGGAGCAGGTCACAAAAGGGGCGTTTACAATGACATAACCCCTCATTGCTCCCCGTTTACAACCCCCAATAAACGCTTATAATGACGGTAGTGAGTACCTGCCAATTAAACATCTATTTTCTCAGTCTCGTCACACCTGTCCGTGTATGGGGTGGGGGTGGGGGAGAGGGGAGGGAGGGAAGAGGGGAAGGATTAGGATGAGGGGGAGAGAGGTAGGGGGGGGGGGTAAAAGAGAGGGGAAGGATGGGGAGGATGAGGGGGAGAGGGTAGAGAGAGGTAGGGAAAATGGGAAGGGTGTGGGTTGAGGGGAGAGTATGAAAGGAGCAGAGGGGAGGGTGAGGGGGATGAGAGAGAGTGAGATAGAGAGAGAGAGAGAAAGCGAGAGCGAGAGAGAGAGAGAGAGAGAGAGAGAGAGAGAGAGAGAGAGAGAGAGAGAGAGAGAGAGAGAGAGAGAGAGAGAGATTGATACAGTTTATTTGCAGAACAATTTACATGCCCTGCAAAAAGCCAGGGTAAGATGTCAAGCATCTATCCAAACTGGCTAAGAGAGAGAGAGAGAGAGCGAGAGAGAGAGAGAGAGAGAGAGAAAGAGAGAGCGAGAGAGAGAGAGAGAGAGAGAGAGAGAGAGAGAGAGAGAGAGAGAGAGAGAGAGAGAGAGAGAGAGAGAGAGAGAGAGAGAGAGAGAGAGAGAGAGAGAGAGAGAGAGAGAGAGAGAGAGAGTTTAGAGAGAGAGAGAGAGAGAGAGAGAGAGAGAGAGAGAGAGAAAGGGAAGGGAGGGGAGGGGGACGAGTAGGAGAAAGGGAGGGGCACAGTGAGGAGGAGGGGGGGAGGGGAGGCAGGGAGGCTGTGACCTCACCTGGGCGTTGTATCGTGACCTCCTGAGACCATACCAGAGAGTGAGTCTTTTTTTTTGTATTTATTTGTTCAATCAAACTCATTAAATTCTGGTATTCCATTATCGGTAAACAAACATGCTGGGGGTATTTCCTTCCCACGCCCTCTGCAAGTTCTAACATGACGTGATTTTGAAGAGAATAATCTAGAAAGCGACAAAGGAGGTTTTTAGAAATATTAATACTCTCGATATTTAAGGATTAATTATAAATACAATATTCTTAAATTTTGAGAGGTTTTTAAAAGGTGTACTTTTACTTTTAAGGATCTTATTTATAAAAGATTTATTCTTGAATCTTAGGAATGTTTTGGAGTGCCAACTTTAAATCTAACTTTAGAAATATACTCTAAGATCTAACTTTATGGATTTTTTTTCGAATGATATTCTAACTATTAAGATTTTAAAATGTCACTTTTAAGCTTAACTTTATAAAGGTTTTATTGTGCCGTTCCTAATTCTAACTATAAGGAGCTTATATTATTACATATACCTTAAAGAAACCGCTTTGACAACGATTATCGCGCGATCGCAATGTTATCAAAATAGCATCACAATCAGCATATCGTAATTATTTTGATAATGATCGTAAATGATAAAACTCACGATTTACCTTGAACCAAAAAAAAAGTGTCTAAAGTAAAAAAAAACAGAGTAAAATTCATCATTAAAACCCAGTCCAGATTATAGATTACTACACCATTAGCGCAAGGCTTAGATTATATGTTAGTAAACTTTAGAACGACATCAATATCAATTTCAAAGATATGCTTACGAGTAAATAAAGCAACAGACAAATAACGAATAGGCAAATAAATAAATAAATAAATAAATAAAAATTAAGTAAAAAGATAAATAAATAGATAACGGAAATTCCACAAGATAATTAAGTAAAAAGATAGATAAATACATAACGAAAAAACCACAAGATAATTAAGTAAAAAGATAAATAAATAAATAACGAAAATCCCACAAGATAATTAAGTAAAAAGATAAATAAATAAATAACGAAAATCCCACAAGATAATTAAGTAAAAAGATAGATAAATACATAACGAAAATCCCACAAGATAATTAAGTAAAAAGATAAATAGATAACGAAAATCCCACAAGATAATTAAGTAAAAAGATAGATAAATACATAACGAAAATCCCACAAGATAATTAAGTAAAAGAATAGATAATTAGGTAACGAAAATCCCACAAGATAATTAAGTAAAAAGATAAATAAATAGATACCGAAAACCCCACAAGATAATTAAGTAAAAAGATAGATAAATAGATAACGAATAGGTGGGGCATGGAGGTGAGGGAGGTAGGGGTGAAGGTGGGAGGGAGGGAGAGGTGGGAGGGAGGGAGGGAGAGGTGGTGGGGGTGAAGGAGGGAGGGGGGGGGAGAGGTGGGGTGAGGAGGTATTGAGCGTTACAGGGTGTTACAGGGCATTTGTGTATAGTTGTTTGTTTTTGTATGTTGATGTATTTGCGTATACTGTTTTATTTGTTTGATTGTGTTTGTAAGTGTTTGTGCGTTTTTGTGTGTATGTGTGTGTGTTTGTTTGTGTTTATGAGTGTGTGTTTGTGTTTGTCTGTGTGTGTATGTTTTTGTGTGTATGTGTGTTTTTCTGTGTGTATGTGTATGCGTTTGTGTGTGTGTTTATG
>BOPN01001514.1:250013-252513 GCA_017312705.2 Penaeus japonicus
GAGAGAGAGAGAGAGAATATGAGAGAAAAAAAGAAAGAGAGAGAGAAAGAAAATAAGAGAGAGAGAAAGAGAATATGAGAGAAAAAAAGAAAGAGAGAGAGAAAGAAAATAAGAGAGAGAGAGAGAGAGAGAGAGACCGATGAAAAGAGGTAGGTCACTCATAAAACCGCTCGTTAACTTTCATGGCATTTCATTACTTCCTTTTTTCCGAACTGACTGAAATGCGAGCCGAGAATTTTCATATATATAGAAAAGATGCATGATGGAAATTACTGGAGGGAATAGATACGAAAGGACGTTTTCATTAATCTGATTTTCATCATCTTATCATAATCATCATCATCATCATCACCATCATTATTATCATAACCATCATCATCACCATAACCATCACCATCATCATCACCATAACCATCACCATCATCACCACCACCACAAACCTCAGCCAACCTGACCCAATCTCACCTCTCTTCGAAACAGGTCAGTGACCCCGTTGTTCATAAAGGTCTTTTTCCCTTTTGACATCAATGCACTTTCCTACTTAGCATTTTCATCCATCGTTAAGTTCTTGTTTTAGGATGTTCCAGGGAAGTTGATGGGCTCTTGATGTCCTATTTCGTGAGTTTGAATCTTATGTCATCGGCTTGTCTGTTTGTCTGTGTCTTTTTCTTTCTCTCTCTCTCTCGTTCTTTCTTTCTTTCTCTCTCTCTCGTTCTTTCTTTCTTTCTCTCTCTCGTTCTTTCTTTCTCACTCTCTCTCGTTCTTTCTTTCTCTCTCTCTCTCGTTCTTTCTTTCTCTCTCTCTCTCTCGTTCTTTCTTTCTCTCTCTCTCTCGTTCTTTCTTTCTCTCTCTCTCTCGTTCTTTCTTTCTCTCTCTCTTTCGTTCTTTCTTTCTCTCTCTCTCTCGTTCTTTCTTTCTCACTCTCTTTTCTTTCTCTCTCTCTCTATTTTCTTTCTTTTTTCTCTTTTTACTCTCTCTCTCTCTCTTTCTTTCTTTTTTTCTCTTTTTACTCTCTCTCTCTCTCTCTTTCTTTTTTTCTCTTTTTTCTCTCTCTCTCTCTCTCTCTCTCTCTCTCTCTCTCTCTCTCTCTCTCTCTCTCTCTCTCTTTTCTCTCTCTCTCTCTCTCTCTCTCTCTCTCTCCTATTCATACCTATCTATCTATCTATATATTTACTTATCTAACTACTTATCAATCCACCAAGCTATTCATCTATGAATCTACTTTTCTATCCATATATCTATCTACCTGTTTAACTATATATCTACCCATCTATCAATTTCTCTCTCAATCTAATGATCTATCAGTCTATTCATATAACTATCTATTTAATCATTTATCCATATATCTATCTATGAATCTACTTGTCTATCTCTTCCTCTATCTATAATAAATATCTAAATGTGGGAAAAACAGGATTAAAAACAACAATACTACAACAAGAACAACAACAAAAGCAACAACCAAAAGAGCAAAACAACAAAAACACCAAAACTGAAAAAACAGTAAAAAAAAAAAAAAAAAAAAAAAAAAAAAAAAAAAAATCAACAAAAACAGAACAAAACTACACACAACGTAATCTACACTGCGGACATACCTTGCATGGCATTCCTACACATGAAGGCACTCCAAGTTGCACCCTTGAATACGAAAGAGTACTGAAAGACCTCCTTTAGTTTTTTTTTTTTTTTTTTTTTTTTTTTTTTTAATGGGTCTTTGTAGGTCTTAAGAATCTACGAAGTCTTGTACATATTCATGTCTTTTTTTGATGTCTGTTAGTTCGTTAGTTTGAGGATTATTTCTTCTCCTCTCTCTGTCTCTGTGTTTCTCTCTGTGTTTCTCTGACTCTCTCTCTCTCTATGACTGTCTCTCTATGCCGCTCTCTCTCTCTCTCTCTGCATCCTCTTTCTCTCTCTCTCTCTCTCTCTCTCTCTCTCTCTCTCTCTCTCTCTCTCTCTCTCTCTCTCTCTCTCTCTCTCTCTCTCTCTCTCTCTCTCTCTCTCTCTCTCTCTCTCTCTCTCTCTCTCTCTCTCTCTCTCTCTCTCTCTCTCTCTCTCTCTCTCTCTCTCTCTCTCTCTCTCTCTCTCTCTCTCTCTCTCTCTCTCTCTCTCTCTCTCTGAGGAGGAGGAGGAGAAGGAGGAGGGGAAAGGAGGGAGGGAGAGGGAGAAGTAGGGTGAGGGGAGGAAGGGAGGAAGAGGAAGAGAGGGAGAGAGGGAGGAGGTGGGGGGAATCTAGACGAAGAAGTAGGCAGGAGAGGAGGAGGAGGAAGAAGAAGAAGAAGAAGAAGAAGAAGAAGAAGAAGAAGAAGAAGAAGAAGGAAAGGAGAAGGAGGAGTGTGAAGAAAAATAAGAAGAAAAAGAAAAACGAAAAGAATAGTGAGAAGGAGAGAGATGGAGGCTACAGGAGGGAGGAGGAGGAAGAAGAAGAAAAGGAGGAAGAAAGAGAAGAGGAGGTTGAGGATGAGGATAAAAAAAGAGGAGGAAGAAGAGGAGAAATAATAAT
>BOPN01001514.1:277513-287513 GCA_017312705.2 Penaeus japonicus
ACCCTACCCCCTCCCCACTACCCCTACCTCCTTCCCTACCCCTCCCCCCTTACCATTGTGTTCATGATATTAACAGTTTTTACTGTCTCTTTTTTTGTTTATTTTGTTGTTGTTGTTGTTGTTGTTATCAGCGACTAGTGAGTATTGTTGTTACATTATTTATTTTTATTTCTCATTTCTATGTTATGTCTCTTTTAGAAGCATTACGTGTGTATGTAATTTCCGTAATTTTACATTTTCTTTTATGAATTTTCCGTCGTTCGTCTTATGTATTTGTGTTGGAGTTTTTCTAATTATATTTTTCCCTTTACGGAATAATTAATTGAAATATATATATATATCATACCGGTATATTTAAGTTTTATAATGCATATTCAACTGCAGATTGATTTAAAGCTTATTCAGTTAGATTTCCCTCATTATCCACGAGGTTTTGTGAAAAAAACAGAATTCCCAACTTATATTATATTCTAATTCAAATGGATTTAATTAATTTCATCTTGAATTTTACGAAAATAGTTGAATTACCCCTAGAAATAACACCAACTGTTATTTTTCTTCAGGGGAGATGGAGCCTCGTCCCGTTTTCTATTCACGAAGGCCTCGCCGGCAGGGATAACTTCGCTAAAAGACTCGAAGTCTCTGAAGGCTGAGAAATGCCAACTTCAGAACGACCTAATCTCCGGCCTTCCTAAAGACGACAAGGCAGGCAAACCCAAACAAAATTTAGACATCATATCCAACTGTCCTCCGGGTCTCATGGATGACTTTGACGGAATAGATCGCATCATTGCAGTTAGGTGAGTGTTATTTCTTATTTTGTTTCGTCCTTTTTCTCCTCATCTTTTTAGGTGAAGTATCTTCGTTTATTTCATGTCAACGAAGTGAGGTGAGTGGTTTTTCTTCTGATATTATTAATGAATCTCTAAATCTTTATTTTGTTTTCTTTAGATAAATTCTTTGTTCGTATCCGTGAATGTAATTTATCTCAGAACTATATACTGGATATATACGAGGAAGAATTAAGTTAAGTTAAGTAAAGCAAAATAATCCTATACTAGGCTTATTTAGAAAAGAAAAACACAAAATGAATAAGCAAGAGATTCGAGAAGCATACGAAAGACGAAAGATGGAAACTTAAACGAAAATATACGAAAACAATTACTGTTTCACGATCTAAAGTGAAATGAAAAAAAATTAAAAAATAAAAAAATCACGCAGATTTTAATACACTTCAGGGTTGCTTGCTTTCTCGCTCCGTTTTCTTTTCCTCTCAATCTTTTCTCCGTTTTCTTTCCTTTTGTTTTTGTTATGTTTTCATTATTCAATCTTATCACAATTTCTTTAATATCTTATCTAAGTCTTTTTTTCTTTCGTTTTCATGTATTTGGTATCATCTTAACTTGTTTTCATGTATTTGTTATCATCATAACGTGATGATAACTAGGACGATGATAATATCATAATGGTTGTATTAATGAAAACAATAGTTATGATAATAATGATAACAATGTTAACAAAAGTGATAGTGATGATGATATCGATTTCAAGGATGATGAGTAATAATTATAATAATGATCACAATGATAATAGTAATGATAATAATGAAAATGATTATAAAAATATAATAATAATGAAAATGATAATAGAACATATTGATAAGGATGAAATGATAATGATAATGGTAATGACAATAATGATAACGACAACAGTAAGTGAGATAATAATAACAGCAATAACAATGATGATAGTATTAATGACTGTAATATTGATAGTAACAATGATGATAATAGAAATGATAATACCAATTATAGTAATGCTAATGATAATGATGTGGATTATAGTAATGATGATGATGATAATAATAATAATGATAATAATGATAATATGATGATGAGGAAAATAATAATAGTATCAACCATAATGATAAAAACAACAGTATTAATGATCAGGAAAATTATAAAAATAATGATAGTAACAATAATGATAGCAATAATGATAATAGGGATAATAATAATGATGGTAATGATAATGGTAATAATAATAATAATAATGACAAAATGATAATAATGCTGAAAATATAAATGATGATAATAATAATGCTGATAACAAAAACAATAATGACAGCAACAGCAATAGTTAATGGCAGTAAACCATAGTCTAAAAGTTAATGATCACCAAAGAATTACAGCAAAGTATTAAAGTGCTTACAATATCATGGTAAACAGCCCAAGGTTGATATTAATGTTCTGTCAGAGGCGATATATATATATATATATATATATATATATATATATATATATATATATATATATATATATATATATATACATATATATATATATATATATATATGTGTGTGTGTGTGTGTGTGTCTGTGTGTGTGTGTGTGTGTGTGTTTTGTGTGTGTGTGTGTGTGTATATATATGTATATACATACACACACACACACACACACACACACACATATATACATATATATATATATATATATATATATATATATATATATATATATATATATATATATATATATATATATATATATATATATATATATATATATATATATATATATATATATATATATATTTATATATATATATATATATATATATATATATATATATGTATATATATATATATATATATATATATATATATATACACATACATACACATATGTGTGTGTGTGTGTGTGTGTGTGTGTGTTTATAAAATTAACACAGTTCACATTTTGTTCCCAAATCCCAGAGAAAACTCTCTATGGACACATAACACGACTTACCATATGATAACCAATAACCAAACGTGTATATATTCGGAAGTATAGAGTTTCATATCTCAAACATCATAAGGAATATATATATATATATATATATATATATATATATATATATATATATATATATATATATGTCTTCATACTTTCAAAATACAACAATAGTTATTTTGCTCATCGTGCTATTGTGAATCGCATTTTCGTTAACAATATGAATGTGTATTGAAGATAATACGCCCCTATAAATATATCTGAAATTTCCAAAAGCCATAATTCTTACCCAAAACAGATATAGAGTTTCAGCATAAATCACGATTCATAAATTCTTGCTTTGGAGGTATAGGTGATACGTCCAGAAACAACCATGGGCGTAAGCACACTATACAAAGCATTGTCTCCTATCAATAAACAGTATTATTGAATAACATAATTCGATTTAATTAAAGTCTTCTACCTATTTTTGACATAAATGTATTCTTTGGTTAGAGGAGCGTGGTCGTTAACGCCATATAATGATGTCTGTGAGACCCATGTGTGTCACTCTATGTGATTTTGAGTTCCTATTAAGAGGGGTTTCCAAAGAGCTAAGTCACCCATCGATATTTCATCCCATACACCCTCTATGTCGTCCGTTTTCTTTGATGTGTCCTTTTTAGGGGTGGCTTCGATAACACAACACTGTCGCTGAATTAAGATGTGTTCTTGTTTATTCAAGCCGTAGTAACTCTTTTTTTTTATATAAGTCAACGGAATTAGATGATTTAAAACAAGCTTAATTGATAAAGGAACGGAGAAATGGATTTGGAATTCATAAAGCGAAGGAATTGTACCTGATATGTCCAGACCGCATTACCATTTTCACTCTAAATGCAAAACTGAACCATCCATTGGTATGTCGTATGTAAGTCATCACCCGAGCTTCATTTGCACAATGAGTTTATTTCTCTCGGATGCAAGTAAGTGTCCCTCTTTTCAATGTCACGGAGGCTTCATTATTATTCAAATCAAAACCATCTTGATACCAAACACCGAGAGAGGAATCCAGGTTAAGCTGACGCAGAAAAAAAGAAAGTAATTTGATATTATCCGATGACCTGTAAGAACAACAAGCAAGAAGGCGTTATTGCATTTGGAATTGAAATGTGAAAGATCTTTGGGAGGGGGGGGGGGGTGAGATGGGAAGTGAAGGGGGGAGACTTCGGTATTCCTGGGAGGTGGTAGTTCTTTGCTGGCTGGGGACTGGGTCTTGCGTCGAGGTGGAGTGGGAGGTGGAGTGGGACTTGGAGGAGGAGGGGAGGAGGAGGAGGGGGGGGGGGTGAATGGAAATTGGAGGGACATTAGAATGGGATTTGAAGTAGGGTTTTGAGTAGGATTTACACACACACACACACACACACACACGCACATACACATGCACACACATACACACACACACGTGTATGTATGTGTGTATCCACAGACACACACACATAAATATGTGTATATATGTATATATATACATATATAAACACGCACACACATATACCCATGTCTATATGTATATATGTGTATATGTGTATCTACACAGAGTTTGGATAACTAGGCAGGAGGTTTTCTTTGAAGCTTTAATCGATTTAATCTTCCAGTAAGCTGCTTTAGCGAAATTTATTTGACTTTACGATAAAGGCAATCTAACAGAGAAAACACTACCCCCTCCCCCCGCTATGAAAAAGTAAAAGATTAAAAGATAAAAAAAAAACAAAAAAACTTGAACGTCAATCCGTGAAAACTCTTTCAAAACAAAGAAAACGGGATGTGAATTTGGAGGGGTCACTCAGACATTCAAACATGGTTTAGAAAATGGACAAGAAAATCGCTAGAATGCTTTTACTATCTCTCTCAAAAGCCAGGAAACCGACCGACCACCTTCCCCTTCATCTCCCCTCCCCTTTCCCCCCCTCCCCTCCCCCCTTAATCCATCTCCGGATGGAAATTTTTCTAAAACTTTCCCCCTCCTCTGCGCTGCAAAGGATTTTTCTGTGAAGAGGCTTTTATATTTCATCTTTTACTCTTTGTCTGCTTGATTCTCCCAAAGCCTGTCTGTCTGTCTCTGTATCCCCCCCTCTCTCTCTCTCTCTCTCACTGTCTGTCTGTATATCTCTATCTCTCTCTCTTTCCCTCTCTCCCTCTCTCTCTCTCTCTCTCACTATCTGTTTGTATCTCTATCTCTCTCTCTCTTTCCCTCTCTCTCTCTATCTCTCTCTCTCTTTCCCTCTCTCCCTCTCTCTCTCTCTCTCTCACTGTCTGTCTGTATATCTCTATCTCTCTCTCTGTTTCCCTCTCTCCCTCCCTCTCTCTCTCTCTCAGTATCTGTCTGTATCTCTCTCTCTCTCTCTCTTTTCCCTCTCTCCCTCCCTCTCTCTCTCTCTCTCTCTCTCTCACTATCTGTCTGTATCTCTCTCTCTCTCTCTCTCTCTCTCTCTTTTCCCTCCTCTCCCTCCCTCCTTCTCTCTCTCTCACTATCTGTCTGTATCTCTCTCTCTCTCTTTTCCCTCCTCTCCCTCCCTCCCCTTCTCCGCCATCTCCGTCACTCATTCCCCCCCTCTCTCTCTCTCCCTCTGATAAAATAAGATACTGGCTCTCCTGAAGTCTCAACCGTTGCCTTTGCGTCGTGGCGAAAATGGCAAGACCTTGATGCAAGCTGTCCCCTTTCTCCCTTTCTGAAGCTTGATGACTGTGGATAGATGTGGAAATATGTGGATAGATGTGGAGGGCTGTGGAAGGAAGATTGGGAAATTTTGTGCTTCATTCGCTGTTAAAATGAAGTCGGAGAATTCTGTTCATAGATTTTTTTTTTTTTTTTAATCGTGTTTATTGTTATGTTACACAAAAAACAAAGCAAATATTAATATGTAAGTAAACAGAAGGATAAGGAGAGTGCAACATATAATCAACTGTGAAGCTGCATAGACAGTGTCACTATAACTTGGAGAAAATTCACTTAGGATTTTTTAAGCTCGATATTCTTTGAGAATTCCAACAAAGACGACATTCAAATAAATACGTAAGAACTAAAACAAAAGAAACAAAAACATGTGCGTTAGAATTAAAACAACGAAAATAACGATCCGTAAATAACAACAGTAATTATTACATACAAACAACACGAGAGGTAATTAGCATATAGACAGAAATTCTTACGAATGTCCCTATCAGACATTGTCGTTCTGCTGTTAACAACTTTGATGTTTAAGTCTTAACGTTCCGGTTGCTAATTTCAATTTCAAAGTGTTTTTTTTATGTTGTCTTAGGAAAACTGACTTTGATAATCCTTTTGTAATGGATATGACTTTCTTTTAGTTTGCCAAGCTTTCTGTTTTTTTTTTTTTTTTTTTTTTTTTTTTTTTGATGGTGTTTATTTGTTTAATGTTTACATAAGGCCTGTGTATCAATATAATTTGGTTCAAATAAGACACGTAATTCACAATTCGTAATTCTGAACACTCAGCAAGTCTTTCTAAAATAGTTAAAAGAAATAAGGTTATGGTAGGTCCGGATATGCAAATTAGCGAGATTTTATCTTTGTCAATTACCATATTCAAATTTCACTTAAGTCACGGAGTACCGTCGTTTAGTAAGAATTCTTCCTTTTGGTTTGTTTGAGGCAGAAAACTTGTTATCTTTATTATAATTGTTGTTGTTATTGTCATCTTTAATATCTGTTATTATTATTGCTATTACTATCATCATTTTTTCGTTATTGTTGTTATGATTATGAGTATTATTATCATTATTATTATAATAATCATTATTATCTTTATTATCATTATCATCATTATTATCATTACTATTATCATTATCATCATTATCATAGTCATTATTATAAGGATAATAATGATAACAAAATTAATGATAATCATCATCAATATCATTAATACTATCCTTATTAATATTGTTATCATTTTTTTCTTTATATCATTATCGTCCTCATGTTTCTATTTTATAATTGTTAGCATCAAACTCACCAACATTCACTCTCAAATTCACTCTAAAAGTCTACAATCAAAAGGATCATATAACTCTTACTTAAAGAACAATCAACATACGGTGAATACTCTCAAAATAGCAAATTTAACAAAATCATCATATACATTTTTTTTTAACAAGCCTTTTTGAAACTTTAAAAATTTCTTTGAACGTCGTCCATCCATCCACTTGACTTTGAGAACAATAAGTTCAATTTCGTGGCTTGTTTGTACAGCTAATAAGTGAATAACATAATAATTGTCAAAGGCAATGTCACTCCTTTTGTAACTTGACCTTCTATTAAAACGTAAAAAAAAATAAATAGTAAAAATAACAAAAAAGGAAATGAAGCTAAGTACCGATGATGATAAATGATAATGATAATAGTGATAATGATAATAATGATGATAACGAAAATGATAATAGTGATAATAATAATGATAATGATAATGATAATAATAACAATGATGATAATGATAATAATAATAATAATAAAAGTAATGAAACTGAGGTACCTGTCGAAATTCCTTCACCGTTTTTGTAAATCGACCTTCCTTTAAAACTAAAAAAAAAAAAAAATGATCATGATTAAAAAAAAAAAGAAAAAAAGAAGAAAAAAAGAGAATCTGATGAAATTGAAAACCATTCAACATAAAACAGATTTCGAAAGAGATGATATCCTGTCACGTATGAGACGAGGCTCAGTTCAGATTGATTATGGCTGAACAAACATCCAGGATTTAATGATATGACGACATACAACATGACAAAAAAAAAAAAAAAAAAAAAAAAAAAAAAAAAAAAAAAAAAAAAAAAAAAAAAAAAAAAAAAAAAAAAAAAAAAAAACCTTAGATGATATTACTTGTCACTGATATTTACTTATATCCAGTATAGTGTCGACAGGGCATGTCATTTTGATCGACACTTCATCTTTTTTTTTTACTTCTATTTTTTTTATTATTTTTTATTTTTATTATTATTTTTTTTCATCTTTTTTTTTGAGACTCCCTGACCTCTGGCGAAAGAGGGAGGAGAGAAGGAAGAAAAGAAAAAGGGAAAGAAATGATGATGGTGATCATTGTGATGATGGTGATGGAGATGATGATGTGATGAAGATGGTGATAATGATAATAAGGATAATGATAGTAATGATAGTAATAATTAAAACAAAGAGAAGATGAAAGAGAGAGAGAAAAAAAGAAAAAATAAAGAACAAAAACAAAATAAAAAGAAAAGCAAGACAGAAAAAAGAAAAAGAAAAGAAAAAAGAAGAAAAAGACGAAGAAAAAAGAAATAGATGATAATAATGAAAAATTCTCGTCCTGCATTACATCGAGCCTGATATTCCATCAAGAAGACAACCTTACTGTTGCCAAGAAGTCAGTCAAAAGATCACGAAATAAAAAGCAAATTTGTCTTCTCAAGCACGATCAAATGAGGAAGTGAAGAACGGCGCTTCGACCCAGAGACTCCAAAGGCTCAGGTTTTGTGCGAAGGAAAAGTTGGAGGACGGAGACTCCAGCTTCTGCAGTCGAGAAATTGCTTTGGAGTCTTCAATGCAGTCCATTAGGAAAATAAACGAGGGACTTGTTAATTATTTGAACCATATGCATCGTCTGTGGATAACTATACATTCATGCATGGATGTATATCTATGTATGTATATATATATATATATATATATATATATATATATATATATATATATATATATATATATATATATATACATACATATATATATATATATATATATATATATAATATAAATATATATATATATATATATATATATATATATATATATATATATATATATATATATATATATAAACACATAGATATATATATATATATATATGTGTATATGTATATAATCACACACACACACACACACACACACACACACACACACACACACACATATATATATATATATATATATATATATATATATATATATATATATATATATATATGTGTGTGTGTATATATATATATATATATATATATATATATATATATATATATATATATATATATATATATATATATATATGTGTGTTTGACTGTGTATGTGTGTGGGCGCTAGCGCAAATACATCCCACCAATTCACTGACAATACAAAACAAGAATAGAAAAAAAAAAAGCAAAAAACAAAAGCCAACACACCCAAAAAGCGCGCACGACCTGAGAAGCGGAAGACCCCCCAAGGACACACATATACTATGTAGGAAGGTGGAAGTGGGGGTGGGGGGGTGGGGGGGTAGGTGAGGGGGAGGAGGGGGAGGGGGAGGGGAGTAGGGACACCAGGAGGAAACGAAGCAAGGAAGGGAGGAGGAGGAGGAGGAGGAGGAGGAGGAGGAGAGGCTAGCTAGCAGGAAGAGCAGGGGAAGGAGGGGAGAGAAGGAAAGAGGGGAGAGAAGGGAAGAGGGGAGAGAAGGGAAGAGGGGAGAGAGGGGAGAGAGGGGAAAGAGGGGAGAGAAGGGAAGAGGGGAGAGAAGGGAAGAGGGGAGAGAGGGGAGAGAGGGGAGAGAGGGGAGAGAGGGGAGAGAGGGGAAGAGGGGAGAGAGGGGAGAGAGGGGAAGAGGGGAGAGGGAGGGGGGGGGGAGGACAAGCAGGTGGAGGTGGAGGTCCCTCGAGGAAGGACCTCTGAGCGTCTCCTGGCTGGCGTCCAACAGCGTTTTACAAAGCCCAGAGCGCCCCTGTGGCTGCTGACATTTGCTGACACCTGCTGACGTCGCTGTATGTCACAGGCAGTGTCGCATGCCGGTCGAAGATTATGTGATGTGGCTCGATTGCTTACTTGCTTGCTTGCTTGCTTCCTGGGTATTTTTGGGGGGTTACGTGACTATGGGAATTGCTTAGCTTTAGGCTCTGGTGTTTTGCCGAAAGGGTATGAGCAAAAATTTATCGTTCTCGTTTATGTTTTGGTGTTACGTCTTTGTCAATGATATACTTTTTTGGGGACGTTTTATTGTTTTTTTATCATGATATTTGTTAATCAATGTATCAGTCTGTCCATTCGTCTATTTATTTAGACGGACACACACACATAAACATAAACACACACACAAACACACAACAAACACACACACAAAACACACACACACAAACACATACACACACAAACATACAAAACACCCACACACAAACACACACAAACACACAAAACACACACAAACACACACACAAAGACACAGACACAGATAC
>BOPN01001515.1:30000-32500 GCA_017312705.2 Penaeus japonicus
ACCCCTTGATATAACCTGAATGTTTGCTCTCCGGTTCAGAAGACAATCAAATTGAGGGAATTTTCTCATGAAAATATATATGTTCAATTCGATACATGTTGATAAATTGCACCCACCAAAAGCTATCTTCCC
The DNA here is from genome assembly GCA_017312705.2 of Penaeus japonicus. Lineage (NCBI taxonomy): Eukaryota > Metazoa > Arthropoda > Malacostraca > Decapoda > Penaeidae > Penaeus > Penaeus japonicus. Next base: position 30,133 of record BOPN01001515.1, read on the forward strand.
TAATCCCAAAATTTCCAAACGATATAAAGCAATTCCAGACGGACAGATATACACTTTAAATTCATTCTGAATGTAGTTAAACTATACTTTAGATTTTGCAAAATGCATAATATACAAAAGCTAGTCGGAACATGGAGTTTTGGAAGAAATATGAACACAATTGGGTTTTTGGTTACAGAGGATTCCAAAGCAGGAAGGATGAACTCGACTTAAAGGATGAACTTACATATCGCATGATTCTATTAGTGTTCATAAAAATAAGGGGAAAAGAAGCTAAGGGATCATTACGTCATCATTCTGGTCTGTCACCAGGTGATAATGATGCAAATGATTCCTAATGGCGTTTAATGATAATGACTAATGCTACTTCTGTTTCTACTGCGTACTGTACATCACTCACACTCCTCCTGGCGACTCCCCTAGCGTTACTAATGATGGGAGTAACAAGAGAGCGCAAGAGCTTGCAGGAATATTGCAAGGGAATATTCTCAGAAACTTAGAGACAGAGTGGGGTGTTGCATGGTAGCAATAATTCCGAAGGGCGGAGTGCGGTATGTGTAATATAGATGGACGGTAATAATATGCAAAATAACTTAATATGATGAAGAAAAAAAAACACACACAAACAGGCAAACAAATATTTGGAAAGAGCCTAACGAAATCAAATAACATGCAATAAAAGTAGATGTAGCTAAAACACAACGTAGGGTTCAGGCAACGTGAGGATAACACAGAGAACACAGAAGAACTGGCATAGGTCGATGATAAGCACATGCTAATCTAGAATATAGGAATAACACAGAATAGTGGTAGTATAGTGTTAGAAAAATTATCAACAAAATTCACAAGGAAACGAATAGCACTGTGCTAATACATATCATATTATGATAAGATGGTTTTTCAGGTCTTTCTAAACTGATAAGGAACAGGAGGAATATGGAGCAATGATGATAATAACAGTAACGATAACGTAGTAATGATAATGATAATTACAATTATCATTTGTAGTAGTAGTAGTAGTGTAGTAATGATAGTAATACGATATTACTACTATTACTCATGGTCATAATGATATCAGTAGTAATTATATTTGCAGTCATAATGGTAATCAAAATGAAAATAAGTTACAATAAAGAGGATAATAATTATACTGATAATTGTACTAATAGTAAAAGTAGCAGCAGTGGTAGTGGTAATAAGGGCAAAGGCAATGATGATGATAATGATGATGATGGTGGTGGTGGTGGTACTGGTGGTAATGATAGGATGATGATGCCGATATTAATAATAATGGTAATAATAACGATATTGATATAAATAATAATAATAACAGGTTTGTTGAAAAAGGAGACTACATTCTTTGCAATTTACAATGATCATGACAATAATAATGCTAATAATGCTAATAAATGATGATATCATGAATAATGATGATATTAATGATACTGATAATAATGGTAGAGATAACTGTAATGATACTTATAATTATAATGATAATAGCAATGATAATGATAACAACACTTATGATGATGATAATGATAATTATGATGATAATAAGGATAATGGAAATAATAATGGTAATAGTAATAATGATGATAATGATAATGATAAAAATGGTGATGATAGTACTGATGACAAAAATAAATAGTAAGGATGATAATAATGAGAATAATAATAATTTTAATAACAATAATGAGAATAATAACGACAACTACAATAACAACAGATACAACCAGTATGATAACAACAATACAACCGATTATGTTGCTAATGCTGGTGGAGCCACAACAGCCCCACACGGACAGCCAAAAGGGACAACCAAAGCAGTTCGCTGAGCGCCAGACAACCTCAACTTCGCGCCCTTTTCCCCGCGTCGCCATTGCTACAGAACTTAGGAAGCGTGAGAGAAAAGTGAAGCCGATTTTTTTTCTCGCGGTACTTCTCTTGCATGACGATGACCTGTCGTGTCGTCTCGTCTTGCTAATTAGCCTTCACCTCCGCGACGCCACGAATTCTTGGCCAATCACGAGCCTCCGTTAACCGGTGACGTATGACGGGTGGGAGGAGCCAAGGTCGAGAGCCAATCATCTATTAAGCGAATGTAAATAACGTCCGCGTGGCTTTTGAGTGATATTTCTGGTCGCGTAAATGCAATAATTTGCGGCCGACACGGAAGGAGACAAGCGAGGTGGGCGATGGGCGTGCAGATACACCTTCGTCGAGTCGTGGCGGCCCAAATCCGTACGCCCACGACATCCTGGGAAGGAGCCGGTGACACGTGTGTATCTCAGGCTGTCAGCTTGGCAAGGTCATGCACATACCTGTGTGCGTGTGCGCGTGCAGGTGTTTTTGTCACTTGGATTGAGAA
>BOPN01001515.1:61470-66470 GCA_017312705.2 Penaeus japonicus
AAGGCAAGCGGCTGAGCAGCTCCTTACCGAACGCTGGCATTCCTATCGGCGAGAGAGAAACAGTAGCGCCTCGGCCACATTTAGCCCGTCGATAAAATTCTTTCTCTTTTAGCGCCCCCGGGAACGCGCCATGAGGACGTTAATAAAACTTTATTTCGAAGCTTAAAACTGCTGGCAATCGGAGAAAATTTCGGTATTCTCAGAGGAGGTATAAACATCTGGAGGAAGTTATGTGTGTGCGTTTATGTGCGTTTGAATGTTGATTTGAATTTGTTTGCATACAGGGTTTTTTGTTTATGAAACACGCACATAGAATAACACATGGATGCTTTGTAATATTTCTGTAAACATATGTGTATGGATGTATCTGCTTGTTTTTCATGTGTCTATATACTTATATACTTGTTTTAATCACATGTGTTTTAGTGTGAAGGCATACGATTGCCACCATGAAGGTATGTGTATGCGTGCTTGTGTACGTATGAGACTGATGGGATGTGAATGTCATTACGAAAATATGTGGATATAAAAGTGAGAGTCACTATGAAGGTATGTGTACGTGTAGATGTGTATGTGTAAAGGTGAGGTCATATGCGTTCACTATAAATGTAAGGGTACATGTCTGCGTATGAAAATAAGGGCACATAAGTCTCACAAAAATGTAAGTGTACATGTGTATGTATGAGAGTGAGGGTATGTGAGTGTCGCTATAAAGGTATGAAGGTATGTATATACGTACATGTGTGTGTGTGAGAGAGAGAGAGAGAGCGCTGGTGTGGATGCGGACTGTGTTGTGTGTCACCTCGCCATCCTCTTGATGAACGAGGGTCCCGCCTCCTTTGGCACCCCCTCCTCGCCCATTCTCTCTCTCTCTCTCTCTCTCTCTCTCTCTCTCTCTCTCTCTAACTCTCTCTATCTCTTCCCCCTCTGTCTTTCTGTGTCTTCTCTCTTTCTCTTTCCTACCCCCCCCCCTCTCTCTCTCTCTCTCTTTCTCTCTTTCTCTCTCTCTCTCTCTCTCTTCCCCTCTCTCCCCCTCTGTCATTCTGTCTTTTCTCTCATTCTCTTCCCCCCCCTCTCTCAATTTCTCTCTCCTCTCTGTCCCTCCCTCCCTTCTTCCTTTGCTTCGTCTTTCTTTACGGCTGATCTCTCTGTCTCTACATCGACGTGTCTATTGATCTAACCAACTCTTTATTTTATACTTTTCATGATCCATTCAGTTATCATCCTGTCCCTATGTCATGTCTTTATCGCCCGTGCTGTGTCTTTGTTTCTGCGACCTCTTTTGTTAAGTGTCACGCTGATTGTCTACTTAGTCCAAGCTTATTGTAAAGGGCAAGTCCGTTTCATTTGCCGTGGTGCAGATGGTGATGGTAGTAGTAGTGATGATGGTATTAATATCGATATTGATGATGATAATGATGACGATATTGGTGATTATGATTATGATGATAATGATAAAAGCAATAATGATGATGATGATAACAAAAGTGGTGACAGCAATAGTAATGGCTGTAGAACAATATTTATAATGATAATAATGATAATGATTATAGTAATGCTGATATTGATAATAATAGTAATTATGATGATATCGATGAAAACAATAATAAGGATAATAATGATGATAATGATGATGATATGAGGATGATCATGATGGCGGTTATTGATAATGATGATAATAATGATAGTGACACAGATGATAGTATTATCATTAGTGATAATGATAATGATAGTAATGACAGTTGTGATGATCATAATAATGATCATAATGATGTTTATGATAAATGATAATAGCAATCGTTATGATAGTAATAATGATAATTATTATAACACTAATGATAATAACAATGATGATACTGATAACTGTAATAATGATGATAATGATAACGGTAATAGTAATGATAAAACTAACGATGAAAATAATGATGAGTAAACTGGTAAACAAAGAAAGGGATGCAAAGAACTTCAACATCATATGAGACCTGTTCTTTTTATATTTTTATTTCCAATCGATTTTTTTTTTTCCTCTAATCATTTTTTCCTTTCGAGATATCACTGTGTTGACAGATTGTTGTTATTCTCCAATTTCTAATTCGCCTTTTATGACAATGATTGGTTACACATTCGGTGCAAATCGGGACTTTTCCTCCTTCTAAAATACAGACATGTGAGTAATAGTAATGATGGTAGATAGAATAAACGATTGAATAGATAATAAGTGAATGAATGAACAGAGAGATGTGTAAAAAATACATGGATAGATAAATATATGAATGAATAGATAGGCAGATAGATATGTAAACAAACACCTGAATGAATGAATTAATACATGAGTAGATATATAGGGAGATAGATAAATATGTAAATAAACACATGAATTAATAAATGTACAAACAAACAAATGAATGAATACCTCTAACTCCACTACCTCTGATGTGACAGACCGGGTAGGGCGGGGGGGGGGGGGGGTTAGCCGTCCCGCCCATCACCGCCCACTGCCGCCCATGCCCGCCCACACTACGCTCTCTGTCAAGCGGGCAAGGCTCGTGCCGCCCACCACTTGTCTCTCCACGCCCTTGGCATTCACTGGGCGCCGGGGTGGGTGTGGAGAAGGGGGAAGAGGGTAGGGGGTTGGGGGAGAGTTAAGGGGAAAGGAATAGGGGTAGGGGTAGAGTTAAGGGGGAAGGAGTATAGAGAGAGAGAGAGAGGAAGAAGGGAGAGAGAGAGAAAGAGAGAGAGAGAAAGAAGAGAGAGAGAGAGAGAGAGAGAGAGAGAGAGAGAGAGAGAGAGAGAGAGAGAGAGAGAGAGAGAGACAAATAGATAGGTAGAGAGAGAGATAGAAGAGAGAGATAGAAGAGAGAGAGAGAGAAAGAGAGAAGAAGGAAGAAGAAGGAGAAGAAGAAGAAGAAGAAGAGGAAGAAGGAAGAAGAAGAAGAAGAAGAAGAAGGAGAGGAGAGATAGATAGATAGATAGATAGATAGATAGATAGATAGATAGATAGATAGATAGATAGAGAGAGAGAGAGAGAGAGAGAGAGAGAAGAAGAAGAAGAAGAAGAAGAAGAAGAAGAAGAGAGAGAGAGAGAGAGAGAGAGAAATAAAAAAAGTATGGGACACAAAAGGAAAACAAAACAACGATGATAAAAAATCGCCGAAAAAAAAGAAAAAAAAAAGGAAAAAAGAAGGGTCAAGAAAGAAATATAGAGATAAAAAAGATAAAGAGAAGAAAAAAGGAAAGAGGAAAGAAAGAGAGAGAAAGAGAGTGAACGAGAGCGAGAGGAGAAGAGGATGTGGCTGATGAGATAGTAAGAGACCAGGAAATAGTTATTCGGAGCTCGAGAGGGGGGGGGGTGAAGGAGGAAGGGGGTGAAGGGGGGCAGGGGGTTTGAAGGGGGAGGGAGAAAGGGAGGTGGGGTGTAGGGGATGGGGGAGAAGGGGTAGGGGGAAAGGGAGGTGGGGTGTAGGTGATGAGGGAGAAGGGGGAGGGGTGATGAGGGAAGGGAGAGGGGTGATGGGGGAGGATGAGCAAGTGACGGGGGAAGGAGCGGGACAGGAGTGGGATAAAAGAGAATAAGCGAGGGAGGACAAATCGGAGAAGCGGAGAAGGGCGAAAATGAGATTCAAAAGGAAGAAGAAAAAAAGTGGCACACGAAAATGTAAAAGTTACAGATATAGACATAGATATAGATGTAGATATCGATAAAGATAGAGGTAAAGATATAGATATATACTGTAGATTCAGATAGAAAAATAAACAGACAGACACATTGATAGATGAATGAATAGATAAATAGTTAGACAGACAGACAGATATATAGCTAAGCAGCTCCCGATACACAAAGCACACTGCAAAAAGGGAAACAAGTCCAACGAGGCTTCAGGAAAGACACGCAAGGCTGAAGTGAGACCCAAGTCGTCAACCTGCCATTCAGGTGATTTAGAACCGCGGTCCGCATGTCAAGGGGATATGTCACTCCGTTGCTTAACAAGATCACGGAGTTAATCTTGAGGGTAAGAAAGAAAAAGAAAAAGAAAAGAAAAAAAAAGAGAAGTCAGATGCGCGCGGAGAAAGCAGGTAGACGAAGGAATTTGCGATCTGTCAGGCCTGTGAGGCAGACGGAACCGACCGAGGAGGAGCTGCTTTGACGTGCTCTCCCCCCCCCCCCCTCTCTACCACCGTCAGCAGCAAGCCTCAGTGCGAGCCGCGGTGATAAACATGCATGACGAATAGGCGTGAATAAAGCCGGTGTTGCGTGAAATATGGACGAATATGAGACCCGTGAGCGGCGACGACGACAAATAGCGACAGAGGACCGAGAGAAAGAGAGAAAGAATGATGAGGAGGAAGAGGAGGCAGAAGAGAATGAAAAAAAAGAAATAAAAAAAGAGCAGGATGAGGGAGGAAAAACAGGGGGTGAAAGAAATACAAAGCAGATTTTAAAGCTGGGGTCTTAAGTAGTTGAGAGACACCGGAGGAAGTGTTGAGGATGCGTGCTGCTGCTCCTCGAGGATTCCGATTGAAGCTCAGGCGATTTACAAAGAGTATTTTATGTTCCCGAACTATAGCCAGAACAGCGTGATTAGGGGGCTATTTGCAGGCTTTTCCTTTCGTTCTCTGCTGAACTTGTGGCCTCCAGAGTGTGCTGACTCAGCGAGAGTTTATGCAGACGTTCTCTCTCCTTTCTTTCTATATTTAGTTTAATGAATGCCAGTTGCAATATATTTGTCTACATGCAATGACTAAACTCCAAATCTTTATAACCCTGTGCGATTCGTAACAGTCACATTTGCTACATGATTATCTTTATCTCATCAAATCAATCAAGTATACACTGGTCCCATTCCATTTGACAGCAGCAAAATAGCTTTCAACACCTGATAAGACTGTTTTCAGCAAGTCGCGATGCAACAAAATTCACATACGTGGACCAGTTCATTAATGAATTTATTCTCCTCCTCCATCTACCATCCGTCCTTCTTCCCTCTCCTTACCCCCCTATC
>BOPN01001515.1:111470-113970 GCA_017312705.2 Penaeus japonicus
ATGGTCATTATCAATATCTTTAACACTTGTTGTACTTCCGCTACTATTTACAATTACTACTATTACTACTACTGCAATAACTATCAAAACTGCAACTTTTATCTGCGGCGCTTATTAATACTAACATGATATTGTGCTTTGCATAAGCTTGATAGTTGTAATGACCGTAAAAATTATAATAGTTATTAATAAAAAGGAAGAGTAGAAAATGATGATTACTACAATGACTACTTCAGCCATAAATACACGCAGTGGTAAGTTGAAAGCAGCTGCTTTAATGAGTGTAGAAATAATATTCGTCTTCATAGTAATTAGGAGTAATTGCTGTAGCTGTAATGATAGTGCCAAGGCAAGTAATCGCAGTAATTTCGGCATTTTAGTTCCACTTTTATATCTATAGAATGAAATATTTACCAGAGTGGTATTTGGTACTTTAAGGAAAGAACCTATTTTTTGTCTTTGAAAAGACGCGCAATCAAGCAAGCTTTGTATTTCTTCGTAACTTTGTTTCATGCAGTGTCGCCGTCGTAAGGATGCGCAAGAATATATGAACATTTATCATATCTATCATTTATTTTTTATGATCTTTATTCGAGATTTGTTAATCCTAACCTCGAGTTTTGAAGACTTATCAAGGCCAGGTTGATTGAGATTTATTTATTTCATCATTGTGAGTTCTCTTCGCCAAGCATTGTCCAGGCATCGTCACCTGTATGTAAACCACTAACAGGAAGCATGGGCGTCCTATGCAACTGCAATGAATTTCTAGGGATGAATCAGCAATCAAAGGCAAGGACAGGACGCCCACTTAAGCTCGTCCCCCCCCTCCCCTCGCCTGTACATTGCAAGAGGAAGGGCCCATCCGTGAGAAGGCGCTGCAGAAGGCCTAAGGGGCGCGCCTCGTCCTCCCGAAGCGCTCGGCCGCCACCGCAGCACCGAGGTCAACAGCCCCCCGCTCGGCCCCGCGGTCCCCGAGCGCGCCCTCTTCGCATGACTGGCGCACATTGAGGCTGCCGTTTTGAATATGGGAACGCGACAAGGAGTGGGAGTGAGGCGGCACTCTGGAGGCTGCCGTCAATTTCCATTTATTAGCAGTTTGGATTGATGAAACCAAGGAGGGAGGAGAAGGAGGAGGAGGAGGAGGTGTGCGAGGAGGTTGGCTGCGTGGCCTCCTTCGCCGCCTTCGAGCCCTCCTTCTATCCACCTCCTTCATTCCCTCGGGCGGCAGGAGAAGAGGGCGAGGGCGGGCGGGGAGAAGGAGAGAAGAGGGAGAAGGAACGGCCAGGGAAATGGAGAATAACAGCTATTGTTCTTGCGTACTCTGCGGGGACCCGTCGGGGGGGGGGGGGGGGGGGGCGGATAAAATAAGTTGCAACATTACTTTCTCCTCCTTTATCTCCCAGTTGTAAAGGAAGATGTTTTAGCACCGAGGTAATAGGGACGGATGCTGGCGGTATGGTGATTAGGTGGGCGGGATTATATCATCATTGTCTACTAGATATTAATGTAGCCAGTGCACTTAATTGTGTGAGCGAATGTCTGTGCAACCGTGTGATAGTGAAGCGGGCGGCATCTGGGCCGTGTGGGCGGCGGTGCGGCGCTGAGGGCGGCGAAGAGAAGAGCTGAGCGGGAGGAGTGGGGGGCAGGGGGGTGCTGGCAGCTTCCATGACAGGCGGCAGTAAGCGAGCCACAATGACGGTCCCATGCAAATTCCATCTTCAGTTGCAATAATTTCCAGCACCGCAGCCTCACCTCCGGCACTTATGCAAAGTTTAAGTATGTATTATAATTGCATATTATATGAAACTCGAGTAATGCTAATCTTATGCAATGCTAAAGGATGAGCTACGGCATGGTCTAGGCGGACATTTTCGCCTGGAAACGACGTCTCAAAGTTGCTGTTATTCGCCCCCTTCCACCTCTAAATGAAATATTGTTCATCTTATTAATTCAGAATCCTCACCAGCGAGCCTGAAATGTCGGCTTGAACAGCGCGATCCCTGCGTACCGTGATGGATTAAAGCGGCGAGGCTGGACGTCCGTGGCGAGGGGTGTGCCTGGACGCCATCTTATGTGTCTTACGAGCAGGAATCGCGTCTCCTGAGCGAGGCTGCGACGAGGAGAAGGAGCATCAGGGGGAGGGAGGGAGGGAGGGAGGGAGGGAGGGAGGGGGCCGCGCGCTCACTCTATGCTTCCATAATAGCCTCCATCTTTACATCTATTTATTCATATCGGTTTCCTCGCGCCTCTAGTGTTATCGCCGCAGCGCCTGATCCTCGAGATACCCAACGATGCACTGGATCGCTCAAAGGAGGACAAAATTTACGACGTCCATTTTCGGCAGGTAGTAAGGAGCGAGAGCGGCCCCTTCCTCCGCGTTAAAACCTCGACTTGACGAGCTCTCAGACATTCCCGGGTCTCGTCTTTAAGGACTACTGTCATTTTATAGTTATGTTTGTTACAGTTAATGATATATTAGAGGGCAACTGTTATTCTGGTT
>BOPN01001515.1:140051-145051 GCA_017312705.2 Penaeus japonicus
TAACAATAACGATAATAATAATAGTAATGATAATGGTAATAATGATAGCAATAAAAGTAATGACAATAATGATGATGATGATAATGATGATAGTAATAGTAATAATAATAATAATGATAATAATAATAAGAATAATAACAACAATGATAATAATAGTAATAATAGTAATAATGTTCATGAAAAATATAATAACAATGATGATAATAACAATGATAATTATGGTAATAATTGTAACGATAATGATATTCATGATAATGATATTTATAATGATAACAACAACAACAATAACAATAGTCCTAATGATGATAACATTATGGAAATAACAAAAATGATAATGATAATAAATAATATTGATGATACTAATAACAATAATGCTAATAACAACAACAATGATAATAATAACTATGACAATGATAATTATTATGATAATAATGATGACAACAACAACGTCAATAACAATAATAACAATAAGTGTTGTGTTCATAAAACGAATAATTATCATGGTTATTTTCTTTATCAAGAATGATTTTACCAATTACGATATGTTAATGATAATGATCATATGAATAGTAATGATGACAATACTGATGATATAAATGCCCATGAAGGTAACATTAATAATAGCGATGATAATGATAATAAAAAATAATAATAATGTTGATAACAATAATGATGATATTAAAATCTATGATCATGATCATGATTATGATAATAATAAGATTTGTTTTTATTTTTATAATAGCAATGATAAGAATGATGATAATCATAATAAGAGTAACAAAGCAATAATCATCATGATAATAAGAATAATGATAATAGTACTGGTAATAATAAAGATGATAATAATGATTTTATTTTTATTATCAATGATGATGATAATAATAGTAATACTAATGATAATGATTGTAATAAAGATAAGAATAATAATGATACTTATAATAACTATGATGAGGAAAACAATGACATTGATCCTAATGATAGTAATAATAATCAGAACAATGCTGATAATAAAGATAACTATGATAATCATAATGTAATTGATAATGATAAAGTAATAATAATCTTGATAATAAGGATGACATAATAAGCATCATGATATTGACAGTAATGATAACGGAAATATGGATAATAGCAACAATAAAATTTATCCTCATCCCCGTCTGCCATATTATTAAACTAATAACAATAACAACAACTACGACTATTACTACACTAACGATAACGATAATGATAATAGCGATAATGACAAACATCTAACAACCATGATTTTAATACCAATTCTATGGTTATAGATACAAATATCATGATGAATATTACAACAGTGATGATAACCCCTTCCCTTCATCCCTCCCTCCCCCTCCCCCCCCTTCCACCTCCCTCACCCTCCTACCCTCACCCCCTACCCTCACCTACCCTCTACAACCACCCATCACCAACCACCATAAAACCATTGACCCAAGAAACCACACAACCACACCGACAAGACCGCTACAAGAGCCACTATCTCCGTGGTAAACCGCTGAGACAACGTACAACATTCGCCATTGTGGTCCTGCCTACAAATCACCCCCCCCCACCCCACCCCCACCTCCTCTCCCTCCCTCCCCCCTTCCTCTCCTTGCCTTCTTCTCCTTTGCGGGGGAGGGGGGGGGGGAGAAGGGGGTAAAGGGGATGTTTATTATGATTATCATCATTAATATTGCGATTATCGTTTATTGTTTTTTATTGTTATTATTATTATTACTAACATTATTATTATTACCATCACCGTTATTACTATCATATTTTCAGCATTATCAGTATTACTATATTCATTGTTATTATTATCAGTATCATTATCATATATCATCATTATCTTTTAATTATCTTTAATATCATTATCATTATTATTGTTGCCATCATTATCACTTACTACCATTATTAGCATTACTGTCATCATTGTTACCATAATAGATATAACATTCATAACAATAATCCTATCTATTGTCATCATTATCATCATTATCATTATCATCATAATCATCGTTATCATTATCTTTATCATTATCCTCATTAAAATTAGCATAGACATTATCATTTTTATTTTCATTTTTTTATCATTTTCATTGTAATCATAATTATTTTTGTTATCATAACTATAAGTTATTACTATTATCATTACTATTGTTATTATCATTATCATTATAATTGCTATTATTATTATTATAATCCAAATCGTTATCATCTATATCAATATGATATAACCTTAATCAAGAGACCATCTTTTATGCCCCTTTCATTATGGCACTCTTCTTGTATGCCCCTTTCATTATGGCACTCTTCTTGTATGCCCCTTTCATTATGACACTCTTCTTGTATGCCCCTTTCATTATGGCACTCTTCTTGTATGCCCCTTTCATTATGGCACTCTTCTTGTATGCCCCTTTCATTATGACACTCTTCTCGTATGCCCCTTTCATTATGGCACTCTTCTTGTATGCCCCTTTCATTATGGCACTCTTCTTGTATGCCCCTTTCATTATGGCACTCTTCTTGTATGCCCCTTTCATTATGGCACTCTTCTTGTATGCCCCTTTCATTATGGCACTCTTCTTGTATGCCCCTTTCATTATGGCACTCTTCTTGTATGCCCCTTTCATTATGACACTCTTCTAGTATGCCCCTTTCATTATGGCACTCTTCTAGTATGCCCCTTTCATTATGGCACTCTTCTTGTATGCCCCTTTCATTATGACACTCTTCTTGTATGCCCCTTTCATTATGGCACTCTTCTAGTATGCCCCTTTCATTATAACACTCTTCTAGTATACCCCTTTCATTATGGCACTCTTCTTGTATGCCCCTTTCATTATGACACTCTTCTCGTATGCCGTTTGGTCTAGTCTTCTTTGTTAAGAACTTGTGCAGGATTATTAATTAAGACTCGACTTTTCTCTCGAATAATTTAAGGGACACCTGCGTTGACTCTTTGTAAAATTTAAATCCAAATGACGAGGTAATTTCACCGAGACTGATTCATAGGTCCCTGGATGATGTCTTATCAAATAGTTGTTGTCAATCTTGTTTTGCCAAGAATGAGGATGTGGCATTAGATATATTTGACACGATCAGTAGTATGTTCTGATGCTTGCAATCGTGTTTTATGTTGAACGAAACGTAAAGGAGGGTGAATAAACACCAAGAGATGAAGCACTTTATTGTTGGATCATTAAAGAAAAGAAAAAAAAAGAAAAAAAAAAAAAGAGCTTCATGGGATAAAGACAAAGGAATTTTTAGTTTTTGAGCGATTTTTCAAGAAGCAAGAAAGTCTCAATTACTCTAACAGTTTTGAGTGAGTTTTACTTCCACTCCCTCCTGTTCTTTGTTTCTCTCCCCTCTTTACTAAGCTCCCCTCTCCTACCGTCGTGGCTCCCCCCCCCCCCCCCCTGCACCCTACCTATGCTCCCATATCATATAACGTAATCTATCACTAGAGGGGGGGAGGAGAGGAAGAAGAGGGAAAGTGGGGGGGGGGGGGGAGAAGGGGGTTGACAAGAGTGCCTCTCCTTTCTCCTTCCCCTCTCCGCCTCCCCCCTCCCCACCCCCTCTTGCCAAGCCGTCACTCAGTGCCATCGTGGAGACATTTAGGGTCGGGTTACAGTGGGGATTCTACTTGTTATTGAGCCTAATGACCGGAGGGAAATGTTCGGCTCGCCTAGTATTCGAGAGAGGAAGGGGGATGGGAGGAAGAGGGGGAGATGGAGGGGCTACGGAGGAGGGGAGGGGGGAGATGTGGAGGAGGGATAAGAGGGGGGTTGGGGAAGCGGAGGCACGGGAAAGGAGGAGGGAGAGGAGGAAGAGGAAAGGAAGGAAGGAAGGAAGAAATGAAGACGTTGAGGTGCTTTATGACACTAGGTGGCCTGAGTGTCAACGACTTGGTAATTATGGCGGAGGCGATGAAAAATATTCGAAGGGGGAAATTTTGTTTTATGAGAGGGGTTTCCTTCCTCTTTCGTGACAATTAACTGCCCTGATTTCTTTATCTTTTATCACATATTCCTAATCTTTTATACATCACATCCCATTCCATACACCGATAATCACACTCATTTTCTCTATCTTACGACACTAATTCCTTATATTCAACCAGTGATACGTCTTAAACATTAACTGATCTTAACTATCAGCCCATTTTCATTACACTTTATACAATGAGCATTAGAGAACAAAACTTTGAATAGCATAATGTGCAAAGAATCATCCATGCAATCGGCATCGCTTACTCATTAAAAAAAATTGATATGAAAGGAATAAGTTTTTCCTGAACCTTTCTCTTACTCCTACCCGCCCTCCTCCTCCTCCTCCCTCCACGCTGCATGCCCCTCCTCCCTCCTCCTCCTCCCTCCACGTCGCATGCCCCTCCTCCCCTCCTCCTCCCTCCACGTCGCATGCCCCTCCTCCTCCTCCTCCTCCCTCCACATCGCATGCCCCTCCTCCCTCCTCCTCCTCCTCCTCCTCCCTCCACGTCGCATGCCCCTCCTCCCTCCTCCTCCTCCTCCTCCCTCCCTTCCCCCTTCTCCTCCCGCCCTTTAACAAATGTCACAGAACAGCCGACCGAAAAGCTACACCACAGACTCCTGAGCATGTATATCGCTATTCACCTTGCCAGTTCCTCCCTATTTATCGTAAGTTGACCTGAATGACCCATCACCTCCCCCCCCCCCCCCATTGCCCATTCAGGAGGCCGAGCGAATGGCTAAGACGAGTGAATGGATCAGATGAGAGCGTTCTATGAGGGTGTGAGGCTGAAGGATGGGCAGAGGAAGAAGCATGTTATTAGGGGAATCAACAGGGTGAGAGGGTCGAGGAAGAGAATCGGTGTGGCCATAAGTAATCGAGTCCCACCGAGTGAAAGAGGGGGAATGGGCGAAGGGATGAGTAGAGAGGAACTGGTGAATCAATGGGTAACATTAGTGAGTACATGAAAGCTAGTGAGAAACACGTGTGAGAAGGAGAGGGCG
>BOPN01001515.1:155051-160051 GCA_017312705.2 Penaeus japonicus
TGTACAATACAGATAAGATAACACTGCTGCAAAATGAAAGGAAAATGTATAAATGTATATTTGTGTGTATATTTGTATGTGTTTTTCTGAGTATTTGTGTTTATTTGTGTATGTATATTTGTATGTGTGTGTTTGTGTGTAAGTTTGCGTGTGTGTATGTGTGTGTGTGTGTGTGTGTGTGTGTGTGTGTGTGGGAGTGTGTCTATTTGCGTGTATATGCGTGGCCAATACGACAAAGGAAGTCATCAAAATTGAGTGTACTAACTGTAAAGGTTCACGTACAAGCAAAAAATGGACGGGAAGATGCATGGTTATCGGGAGCACCTCTGGAGGAGCCGCAAAGGGTCTCCAGTCACGTGTTAGCAAAGCAGTCGGAGACAATAGCGGCCATGCGGCTTAACAGTCACTTATAGGAGTCCGAACATGCACTTTGCCAATTTTTAAATACATATTTGTGCCATGTTAAACACGCACTTGGGTGATGCTAAACACGTCTTTGGGAGATGGTTAAACATGGTCTTACCAACGAGCAAATGCGTAGCTGCCGAGTGTTCAAACATGCATTCACTAACCAATAAAGCCATTCAAGCACAGCCTGGCCCGACTGGGAGCGTCGGCATAATAGGCGAACAGGCAAAGCAAACAACAGCCCAGACTCTTGCGAACGGGAGCTTCAAGCAGGTCATAGCGTGTGAAGATCAGGGCCGCACTTCTGCTATGCTTCCTTCTATATCTTTTGATGGCTGTCATGGATCTCTTTGGCCTCGATAAGCTGATAAAGCGATCAGCTATTTAAAATAATGCTGTGGATACACACACACATGTTCGCACTCGCATGCTACCCTTTTGCATCAGTACACATATATTTATGATTCAGGTTCGGTGATAGTTTGGGGGATATAATAGGATTATACGACAGCGAGTATACAATGGAAAAACGGATGTATTTATGGAATAAAATAGATAGATATTAAAGTCTGAATATATATGTGTCGCTATGCATACAATGACTTTCCTTTTACAACCAAGCTGCGAGAAGAGACGGATGAGCCCTGCGTTCATGTTCAACGTCGCATGTATTGCTCGTAGTTGAATCCCCCCCCCCCCGATCTCCCATCTTTTCGCCCACATACAATAGCGTGTTTGTGATTTGAGTT
This sequence comes from Penaeus japonicus, assembly GCA_017312705.2. NCBI lineage: Eukaryota > Metazoa > Arthropoda > Malacostraca > Decapoda > Penaeidae > Penaeus > Penaeus japonicus. The sequence goes on from BOPN01001515.1 coordinate 156,209, forward strand.
ATCATCTCTTTTTCGTAATGTTACTCTTAGCTCCCTTTGTTCTACTTTTCTTCGATTTCGACGATATCTAAGTGTTTTTTTTCCATTTCTGGTACCACTGTTCGCTAATGAGGGACTGTACGAAAACCTTTGAGTACATGGCTTATGGATAAAGCCTGATTCTCCTGCGTTTTATTCTCTCGCCAGCTCTTGAGCCGCCGATTCCCTGTATAGAAGTTCAATCTGACACCACGCCTCACTTCCCCCGAACAATGACTGAAGAACACACGGGAGAACATGCCTCAGCCACAGGGTAGAACAGAGCAGCCATCAGAACGCGGATCAAAGGGCTCAGCAAGTAACACCCGGAAGAACAGGAGCAAGCCAGGCAGAACAACTGAAGATGTAGGAGAACACAGATTATATCCAAGCATGAGAAAATTACACCTTCTCGGGGTACATGGTAGCGCCAGGTCGAGGGAACGTAATGCCGGTGAACATATATATTACCGCCCTCATGAAGAACAACTAAGCCACGGATGAACGCGCAGCACTTTGTCAAATGCGGAAAAAATAGACAGAAAAAAAAAAAAAAAATAGAATTCATGTGTGGGCCCCCAAGAGAATAGCTGTTATATTGAAATCTTAATAGTTACCCATACCCTTTTTTCGTTAAAGCGCCATCGCCATCGTCAATTTCAAAATGATTCCTTATCACTTAACTTTCAATACCAGTTATCTATTCTCCTCCATTCAGTCATCCGCATTCTTGCCAACTCGTTTCGAAAGATCTCCCCGTCATCATCACCACCGCAATCACCATCATCACTCCGCGACCATCAACATTACCCTCACCACCGCGATGGTAATGGTGTGGCGATGGAGACGGCTTTACGGCCTCCCTCCCGCCCGCGCTGCGATGATGGCCGGACAGATAGCGTTCACGCCGGCGGTTAATTCTTCTTCGCTCCATCAGTCGCCAGATTTCAGCTAATTAACCACACCTTCTTCGGGTCTAAATGGATTCCTCTTCGGCCTCCGCCTTCTCCCCCCTCCCTCCCCCCTTCCCCCTGCCCCGATCCTTCCCTCCACCTCATGCCTCTCCTCCCTTCTGTGCTGTGACCCCTCTTTCCCTCCACATCCCGCCCCTCCCTTCCCTCCCACTATCCCTTGCCCATTCCTTCCCTCTAGGAAGGGAAGGGGACAAATATATATATATATATATGAATCACAAAAACACAAACATAGTAACGTGCACAATACAAATAAGATAACACTGCCGCAAAATGGAAGGAAAATGTATAAATGTATATGTGTGTGTATATGTGTATGTGTTTTTCTGAGTATTTGTGTTTATTTGTATATGTATATTTGTATGTGTGTGTTTGTGTGTATGTTTGCGTGTGTGTGTGTGTGTGTGTGTGTGTGTGTGTGTGCGTGTGTGTGTGTGTGTGTGTGTGTGTGTGTGTGTGTGTGTGTGTGAGTGTGTCTATTTGCGTGCATATGCGTGGCCAATACGATTAAGGAAGTCATCAAAATTGAGTGTACTAACTGTAAAGGTTCACGTACAAGCAAAAAATGGACGGGAAGATGCATGGTTATCGGGAGCACCTTTGGAGGAGCCGCAAAGGGTCTCCAGTCACGTGTTAGCAAAGCAGTCGGAGACAATAGCGGCCATGCGGCTTAACAGTCACTTATAGGAGTCCGAACATGCACTTTGCCAATTTTTAAATACGTATTTGTGCCATGTTAAACACGCACTTGGGTGATGCTATATATAAAAATATATACGTATATATATACGTATATGTACATATATACATATATATACATATATATATATATATATATATATATATATACGTATATGTACATATATATATATATATAGAGAGAGAGAGAGTGAGAGAGAGAGAGAGAGAGATATGTATTATCAGTACTCACAAATGTGCAGCTAAAAAAAAAAAAAAATATTCATATAAGTATGCACACATACACACGTACATATTCACACAAGTGTGGATATATAGATAGCTGAATAGATAGATAGATTAGGTGGATATGTATACAGACAGATAGACAGACAGATAGATAGATAGGCAGATAGAAAAACAACAACAGAGAAAGCGAAGGAGAAATATAAAGAAAAATCATGGTTTTAACAAGCATCTACATGTGTTCTTTGCTTACACCATTTTTTACTTTTCTCTCCTTTTCAAATGAAAGATACGACGTGGGCCGCTGTTATCATACGTTTCGTGTATTCAGTATTTACCAAACAATCAAACAGCCAAATTCAAATCATGATATGATGTTATAACGCATTTGAATGGGTATCCCCCACGTTGCGTCATTAATAGGAGCGATGAGAAATCTAATACCATTAAAAGAGGGAAGCTGGTCCGGAAAGGACTCAAAAATCGTAAGTCCTTTGGATTCGTAGATGGTATAGAAGTACATAATACTCCGGAATGCATTCAGTTCTGGTTCTGATTTTTTTTTTTTTTTTTTTTTTTCTCGAGATAGTAGATTTTGATCGATTTTTTATGCTTGTTCGTTATCGTTGTAATGGTATTCCTGATGGGTGTCTATCTTCTAATCATTATCATTATTTTTGTTGGTATGATCAGGATTATCATTATCGTTATATTTGCTTTCGTCATTGTCATTATTATCGTTATTATCATTATTTTCGTTATCATTTCAGTGTTTTTTATTATTGTAATCTGGAATTTCCGTAATAATTGTTATTATGACTCCTATTATCATTATCCTCATTATAGTTATCAGTATAATCATCATCTGTAAAAACAATAATGGTAATAGTTGTTTTCATATCAATGCCATCATTATTGTTTATGTAGCAGTAGTAGTAGTGAAGTAATATTAGTATCATTGCCATAAGAATCAACACCAACAAAGACTGTTGGTAACAATGATAACCATAGTAAAATACTGTGTGCGTGTGTGTCTGTGTGTGTGTGTGCGTGTGTGTGTGTGTGTGTCTGTGTGAATGTATGTGTGTGTGTGTGTGTGTGCACGCGCGCGTGTGTGTATATGTAGGCAGGGAGTGTAAGCGTGTTTATAATTGTCTGCTTACATGTCTGTCCGTATATGTATTCCCGTAAGCGTACATGCGTGCAGGTATGTCAGTGCATGTCTTCGCGTGAGGTTGACTACTAAATGCGATTGTTGGTCCTCTTTGAGTCGACGCCATTAAGGGAGATCAATAGTTATGAAAGGTGTTTAGCGGACAAAACAGGCTCGCCCACCAATCGCTCCCACGCCACGCTGGGAGCCTCCGAGAGAGGAATCAAAGAGCAGACCCTCCCTCCCCCCTCCCCCCTCCCCCCACCCCGTCCTATTAGACAGATAACATCCTCTTTCTCATCCTGCCTACCCCCCTCCCCTTATAGGTCCCTCCCCCACCCACACCGCTTACCCACGTGTCACAACAGGTCCCGCTAATGCCCTCTCCCTCCCCCTCCTCCTCCCCCACCCATACCGACCTGCCCTGTCGACATCTCAATAGCGATCTGGGAGATATATTAATCACTTAAGATAATTTTGTGCTCCTTACTTCTGCCTTATCAGGTGCTCTCCTTCCCTCCCTCCTCAGATCTGTACTTGCCGGCGATAAGGAATCTCTCCCAGCGGCGCGGGCTGATGGTGTGACCTGTGTGGTGTATGGTGAAAGCGAGTGGGAATGGTGAGAGTGTGTTGCAAATGCCCATGTATGATGGGTGAAGACGAAAAGCTCAGGTCATTCCGCGCATCGTGGAATAAAATCATTTGAGGTCAGATTGCAGATCGCGCATTAGGCAGGATGAGGTGGGCACTATTCGCGGCGCCCCCCCCCCCTCG
>BOPN01001515.1:170051-175051 GCA_017312705.2 Penaeus japonicus
CCAGACGTCTGTCGCAGAGCGTTACCATGTCTCCAAGGATGATCTTCGGGACGATTGCCAAGACGCCATGTCACCGCCCCTCGCCCTCCGTTGGGGAATTTTATTCGATGGACTGAGGTGTGGATTCGCCCCTCTCCCCATCCCTCTCTCGTCCCCTCCTCCTCCCGTTCTCATTCTCTTTCTATCACTCCCTTTTTTCCTTTCGGAAGAGGGGGGAAAGTCGTAAAGCCGCCTCCATTTTGGCCACGAACTTGTTTCTGGAGCTCGTTACCGCGATGTTTATACTATATCGGCCTTTTAGTTATAGCTGCCTCGTGGTGGCGGCCGGATGGGAATGGCAGCATGGATGTCAATATCAATAACTGAAATGAGATCGGTGAGCTCAATAAAGTGTAATTAAGAAGAGCACAGAGCAATGAAGATGACTAGGATCAGATTTTGCGTTTACTGGCGCAGTAAATCTGTCATGGTTTGGAAAAATAAACTCTTGAACAACTAAGATGACATCATCCTATAGTGGGTTTGTCTCCGAGAGAATAAATGCGCAGTATTTACACTGAGAGTCTCCTTGCAGCCGCGGTTGGATCTCCACTGCGTCATCGAATCGGAAATCTATACGGTTTACGAAAGAAAACGACCCATTCATAAGGATGGCGCCCTTTTGTGCGTAAAACAGTCCCTCCTCTCAAGGGGTTTATTGATGTCGTTCAGGTCAGTAACGTGGCACCCCGGAATCATGAACCAATAACCCGACGGCGATACGAGAATAAACAAATATTGACAATTCACACGGCTTGGACGCGTTCGTGATTCTGTCAATAACGTAACACACTTTTGCACTTCAGGCTTTTTCATTACCAATATTGAATATGCTAACACGTAATTTCTCTTTTCTGTCTCTATTCCTCGTCCTGACCGACTTTTCCGGTTTCTCTTCTATGTCTCTCTCTCTCTCTCTCTCTCTCTCTCTCTCTCTCTCTCTCTCTCTCTCTCTCTCTCTCTCTCTCTCTCTCTCTCTCTCTCTATATATATATATATATATATATATATATATATATATATATATATATATATATATCTCACTCTCTCTCTCTCTCTCTCTCTCTCTCTCTCTCTCTCTCTCTCTCTCTCTCTCTCCTCTCTCTCTCTCTCTCTCTCTCTCTCTCTCTCTCTCTCTCTCTCTCTCTCTCTCTCTCTCTCTCTCTCTCTCTCTCTCTCTCTCTCTCTCTCTCTCTCTCTCTCTCTCTCTCTCTCTCTCTCTCTCTCTCTCTCTCTCTCTCTCGTACACACACTATCACACGCGCACCATAACATGAAAGATTTATCAAAAGCAAATCCCTGACAGCACGCCGAGCCGCTTGCTATTATGCTGTGCGCCATATTTTAGCCGCCACCGCGAGCAAATCATGGGCATCTATATCTGATCCTAACATTTGTCCCTCCATTGTGTGGGCGGCGGGGTTGGGTTGAGGGCGAATGGGTGGGTGGATATGATGGGTGGGGAAACGGTTGCTGCGAGGTCGGATTTGTGGTTGTAAGATCGGCAGAGGAGAGTGAGTGGATGGCTGTTTTTTTATGTTCATCGTGTTGGTTGAAGATGAACTGGTTGGTATAGTTGCGATGCAAATAGTAAAGAGCGTGTAACCGATGGTGTGAATATAAGCATGATGCACAAACACGGAATAAAGTATATTAGCGGAGGGTCAATGCTGAGGAAAGATTACAGTGGGGGGGGTAATGACTTTGATATGGTTAAGAAATAACTATGATTTATCTTATTTTATTCATCTCCTTACTCATTTACTCTTATGTTTCTATATATTTAGTCTTATTCCTATCACTTTCAAATAATTTACCAAACCCAATTTTTATTCAGGTTTAACAGCAATATCTTTAACTCCAGATTTCCGGACGATGAGAGCTGACTAATGGCCTGAAAAGATTGTAGGTTCAAGAGGCGAGGGACGTGTGTGTATGCGTGTGCGTGAATGTGTGTATGTGTGTGTGTGAATGTGTGTATGTGTGTGTGTATGTGCATGTGTGTGTGGGCAGATGAGTGGGTGGGCTACCATAACCTGCGGTGTGTTTAGCATGGGTTGAAGGCTCGTGGGGAGCGTGGGTTGAAAGGAGACGGAAGGTGGGCTGAGGGTCGAAGAGAGGGTTGTGGGGCGCGTGTTATGAGTGGGTTATAGGCTCGCTGCGGGGGAGCTCAGCCTCAACGGAGAATCACGGTCAGAGCCATTTAAGGGCCGCACAATGGCTCCACTGGAATGCAATCTGTGAATGGCTTTGATAATACTCACTGATTTATGCTTCCGATCTCCGCCATCCGTTCCGAGGGCGCCGGCCACTATCTTCTCAATAAATTCATAGTGACGTAATTAGATTCACGGCAGCCATGGTGAAAGGACACACATTAAACGCGTCATTTCCCAACACACCAATAGTCCCACTTCCTCTCTCTCTTTCTTTAACTCTCTCTCTAGCTTTCTCTCCCCCCTCCTCTCTCTCTTTCTCTCTCTCTCTCTCTCTCTCTCTCTCTCTCTCTCTCTCTCTCTCCATCTCTCTCTCTCTTTATCTATCTATCTAGCTAGTTAGTTAGTTCTCTTTCTCTCTCCCCCCCTCCTCTCTCTCTCTCTCTCTCTCTCTCTCTCTCTCTCTCTCTCTCTCTCTCTCTCTCTCTCTCTCTCTCTCTCTCTCTCTCTCTCTCTCTCTCTCTCTCTCTCTCTCTCTCTCTCTCTCTCTCTCTCTCTCTCTCTCTCTCTCCATCTCTCTCTCTCTCTCTCCATCTCTCTCTCTCTATCTATCTATCTAGCTAGTTAGCTCTCTTCCCCCCCCTCTCTCTCTCTCTCTCTCTCTCTCACCATCTATCTATCCCTATATATCTATCTATAAGTTAACCGGGCTCTCTCTCTCTCTCTCTCTCTCTCTCTCTCTCTCTCTCTCTCTCTCTCTCTCTCTCTCTCTCTCTCTCTCTCTCTCTCTCTCTCTCTCTCTCTCTCTCTCCCCTCTCTCCCCTCTCTCCCCCTCCCCCCTCCCCCCTCCCCCCATACCCCCTCCCCCCTCCCCCATACCCCCTCCCCCTCCCCCCATACCTCCCCCATACCCCCATAATCCACCCTCTTCTCTCTCTCATAGACCGTTTTTCTCCCAGCCCTCCGACCCGCTTTCTTCCGCGTCGCCCCGTCCCTTCATTGTTCCCTTTCACACGGGCCGAAGGAACACGGTGCGTTTTCTGGCCGACACGTTCGCTCGCTTACTCGCCTTATCCTTCCTTCTTGACTTAGAACCTCATTGAAGCTTCCGACTGCGGGGTTCTCCTTTCCGATTCTTCTTGTTAGGTTGGGGGAAGAAAAGGTTCTTTCTGTTAGTGTTATTGTTGTTACTGTTTGGGCGGTTGTTAGCTGGTTAGTTTTGGTATTGTGTTTGGTGCTATGGTGTATTATTGTTATTGTTGTTGTTATTGTGCATATTATTATCATTATCATTTTTGTATTACTAATGTCATAATTATCATTATCATTAGAATTGTTGCTATTTTTGTTTTTATCAATACTGTTATTACTATTATCATTATCATTATTATTATTATTATTATTGTTATTATTATTATCATTATTTTTTCATTATCATTATCATTGTTGTCATTATTTTTTCATTATCATTATCATTGTTGTCATTATCATCATCATTATGATCATTATCATTTTCTATTTATGACTACCATTATTACCACTATTATCATTATCATCATGATTATTTTTACTATCATTATCATTATGATTAAGATTATCATTATTATTTTGATTTGCGTCAACATTACTATGATCATTATATTTTTCACTATCATTTTCATTACTATTTAGATCATTATTTTGTTATTATCATAATCATTTCTATCATATCATTATTATAATTATCATTGTCATTATCAGTGTTACTGCTGTTATCATTATCAATATCATCATCACTATCATTACCATTATTAGCAGTATAATTGTTATTATAGTTGTTATCATTGTTATCATTATCATTATTACTATCGATATTATTATGATTATTATTATCATTATCATTTTTGTTTTTTATAATTATCCTTGCTATCGTAATCATTATTATCATCATTATTATTATTGTTATGGTCATTATTTTGATAGCATTACTAGGATTATCACTATCATCGTTGTTGTTTTTGTTATTACTATCATTATACTACCATTATCATTATTATCATTATCATTATCACCACCCTTTTAGTTATCGCGTCTGTACTGTTATTATGACTTTACTATGATTATTACTATGACTGTTAGTATTATTTTTAAAATTGTTATCACCATCATTATTGCTATTGTTATCATTACAGTTCTAACTACTGTTATTGTTGTCATTATTTTTCATTATCATCAGCATTACTGTTGCTATGATTATCGTTATGATTATTATCCTTATCATTATTGTTATTTTTCCTATTATTATAATTTTCATTACTATAATTATCATTATTATCATTATCCTTATGACTATTTTTATCATCGTGATCATTATAATCATTATCATTATCCGTATTATCATTATCATTGATATGACCATTTATTTTATTACTATCGTCATTATCATCATTGTGTTTATTATAACTATTGTTATTATCATTATTATCATCTTTACTCTGAAAACCATTCTCATATATATCAAATCAAACGTTACAGAGTTACATTTACACTTACAGTACACGAACAATTTACACGTTATAGTGAAACGAATAAATCTATTATCAATAATAATATGAATGATAATGATAGTAATGATAATAATAATAACAACAACAATAATAATAATAATATTAATAATAATAATAATGATAATAATAATAATAATAATAATAATAATAATAACAACAATAATAATAATAACAATAATAATAATAATGATAATAATGATAATAATGATAATAATAATAATTATGATAATAATGATAATAATAATAATGATAATAATAA
>BOPN01001516.1:0-2500 GCA_017312705.2 Penaeus japonicus
AGAGAGAGAGAGAGAGAGAGAGAGAGAGAGAGAGAAAGAGAAATAAAAACATAATAGCATATATAGACATATAGACGAATATATAGAAAGAGAGAGAAAGAGAAAGAGAAAGAAAAAAGACAAATAGACAGAAAGAGATGGCGACAAAAGGATAGAGAAATAGAAAGAGAGATAAAGAGAGAGAAGAGGTAGCAGGCAGCGGCAAGAGGAAGTGTCACAGTCAGACGTCACTGTCATCCGCCCTCACATTGTGCCTGAGTGAGTATGATGGCTAATGGTCACTGTTATCATCAATTTGCTGTGTATGTTGGTATGAGTGTTTGTATGATAGTGTGTATACACGAATGCTTCTGTGGGTTTGTGAATGAGTGTGTTTGTGTGTGTGTATGAGTCTAGTGTACACAAGAGCTGTGTTACCAGTGGCTGAAATTCAGAATGTGATTTTTGTGTGTGTAAATGTGTGGAGATGAGTCTATGTATGAGTATTCACACGCTTGTGTATAGGTGCTTGTGTGTGCCTAATCGATGATTAATACACACTAATATACATAGGAGGTTACAAATGGGCGCATGTGTGTTTGCATGCAAGCAGGAAAATATTCGTTAGAACAGCTTACGTTCTCTTATTTTTGCTTTAACCTCAAACTTTACAATTGTTCCCAGCTGGCACGTGTCGCGTCAAGGCCTCAGGTGCCGGAAGGAAGAATAATCTGTTGCTGATATCTGGCCATGAAATCACAGCTGTTCGCCTTATCACTGTCGAGACTTACCCTTCGGTTGACCGCTGGCTGCGCGGTCTTGCCTCGCTCTTGCTTTTATTTCTTGATTCCCTGATGTGTATATATATATATATATATATATATATATATATATATATATATATATATATATATATATATATACATACACACACACACACACACACACACACATATGCCTATCTAGGTATAAGTCTATCTCTATCTCTATCTCTATCTCTATTTGTATCAGATATTTATATATCTATATCTATCTATTTGTCTAAATATATCTATGCCCTTATCTATTTATCTATCTATCAACCTCTCCATATATCTACCTATGTCGCTATATATCTCTATCTATCTAGCTTTTTTTTTGTATCTATCTCACTATCTGTTTATTTGCAAATCTATCTAACCTCTCTATTTATATATCCACACACACACACATACACACACACACACACACACGCACACACACAAACACACACACAAACACACACACACACACACACACACAAACACACACACAAACACAAACAAACACACACAAACAAACAAACACACGCACACGGACATTTCATCCCTCCTTCTTTCCCTCCCATTCACTCTGCCTTTGTTTCCTTCGCTATATCTCTTCCATCCATCCACTTCTCTCTTTAAGGTCCCATATTTGCGATTTATTTTCCCTTTTCCTCTTTGCAGGAAACATGGCAATAGCTCCGATTAACATACAAGATCCGTTGTATCTCGTTATTCAAGTTTGCTTTTACAATGTTCCATATATCTTTTGCTTTTATATTTCTTACATTTTTTTTGTCCTCTAGTCTGTAGTTGCCATAGCATGTTTGTGAAATGTATGGGATGCGCATTTCACTCTTTTATCTTTAATCTTTTAGAACGATATGTGTCAATATTTTTCGTCGTTCCGACCCACACACTTCACAAAGGCTCGAAGTTCGCACACTTTGTCTTTTAAACCGAAGCCAAGATCCAACGAACGCTTTGAGAAAGTTTGTCTGTCCCTTTCATGCCTTCTGTGTGTGAAGGCGTCCGATTGCGTGCCTCCTTCCCCCACCCACTCCTAGAATGACTTCGTCGACATTCCTATTAAAGTTCGAGATCGGAGGCCAAGTGCTATGGCAAGAGATCGGGGCGTCTATCGGCCTCCCTCGGCCATAGATCGCTCACAGATTTCTACTATGGGTCCTATGCTAAAGGAAGGGAATTCTGGTATACTATAATGGCTGCTAAAAAAAAAGAAGAAAAAAAAAATAGTAATGGTATTCATAAAGCTTGATAGTAATAGTCTACACATACGTACACATAAGTATACGCATACAGTAATAAAGATAAAAATGATAATGATAATGATGATAACAATGATAACAGCAACAGAGACATACATAAGTGTACTTATACGTATAATGGGAAATATCAGTAATGGGAAGTCGATGATATCAAACTACTTGCCTGGCGGACCGTCCCATTGTCAAGGAGGAAGAGGAGGAGGAGGAGGAGGAGGAGGAAGAGGAGGAGGAGGAGGAGGAGGAGGAGGAGGAGGAGGAGGAGGAGGAGGAGGAGGAGGAGGAGGAGGAGGAGGAGGAGGAGGAGGAGGAGGAGAGGGAGGGAGGGAGAGAGGGAGGGAGGAAGAGAAGGAGAAGAGAAGAAGGAGAAAGAGGGTAAGGAGGGAGGGAGGAGAGAGGGAGGGGGAGGGAGGAGGAGGAGGAGAAGAAGAAGAAGGAGGAGGAGGAGGAGGA
>BOPN01001516.1:55000-62500 GCA_017312705.2 Penaeus japonicus
GAGTGAATTTACTCGGTTCTGAGTTAATCGACTCGGTTCTGAGTTAATTTATTCGGTTCTGAGTTAATTCATTCGGTTCTGAGTTAATTCACTCGGTTCTGAGTTAAATTACTCGGTTCTGAGTTAATTTACTCGGTTCTGAGTTAATTTACTCGGTTCTGAGTTAATTTACTCGGTTCTGAGTTAATTTACTCGGTTCTGAGTTAATTCATTCGGTTCTGAGTTAATTCACTCGGTTCTGAGTTAATTTACTCGGTTCTGAGTTAATCGACTCGGTTCTGAGTTAATTTACTCGGTTCTGAGTTAATTTACTCGGTTCTGAGTTAATTCACTCGGTTCTGAGTTAATTCACTCGGTTCTGAGTTAATTTACTCGGTTCTGAGTTAATTTACTCGGTTCTGAGTTAATTTACTCGGTTCTGAGTTAATTTATTCGGTTCTGAGTTAATTCCGCTCGGTTCTGAAGTTAATTTACTCGGTTCTGAGTTAATTTATTCGGTTCTGAGTTAATTTACTCGGTTCTGAGTTAATTTACTCGGTTCTGAGTTAATTCACTCGGTTCTGAGTTAATTTACTCGGTTCCAAAGTTAATTTACTCGGTTTTTGAAGTTATTTACTCGGTTCTGAGTTAATTTATTCGGTTCTGAGTTAATTTACTCGGTTCCGAGTTAATTTACTCGGTTCTGAGTTAATTTACTCGGTTCTGAGTTAATTTATTCGGTTCACAGAGTTAATTCATTCGGTTCTGAGTTAATTTACTCGGTTCTGAGTTAATTTACTCGGTTCTGAGTTAATTTACTCGGTTCGCAGGTTGTTACTCGGTTCTGAGTTAATTTATTCGGTTCTGAGTTAATTCATTCGGTTCTGAGTTAATTTACTCGGTTCTGAGTTAATTCACTCGGTTCTGGGATTCATTTACTCGGTTCTGAGTTAATTTATTCGGTTCTGAGTTAATTCACTCGGTTCTGAGTTAATTTACTCGGTTCTGAGTTAATTCACTCGGTTCTGAGTTAATTTACTCGGTTCTGAGTTAATTTACTCGGTTCTGAGTTAATTTATTCGGTTCTGAGTTAATTCACTCGGTTCTGAGTTAATTCACTCGGTTCTGAGTTAATTTACTCGGTTCTGGACAATTTACTCGGTTCTGAGTTAATTCCTCGGTTCTGAGTTAATTCCTCGGTTCTGAGGATTAATTTACTCGGTTCTGGGATTAATCGACTCGGCTCTGAGTTAATTTATTCGGTTCTGAGTTAATTCATTCGGTTTAGAGTTAATTCACTCGGTTCTGAGTTAATTTACTCGGTTCTGAGTTAATTTACTCGGTTCTGAGTTAATTTATTCGGTTCTGAGTTAATTCATTCGGTTCTGAGTTAATTCATTCGGTTCTGAGTTAATTCACTCGGTTCTGAGTTAAATTACTCGGTTCTGAGTTAATTTACTCGGTTCTGAGTTAATTTACTCGGTTCTGAGTTAATTTATTCGGTTCTGAGTTAATTCATTCGGTTCTGAGTTAATTCACTCGGTTCTGAGTTAATTTACTCGGTTCTGAGTTAATTTACTCGGTTCTGAGTTAATTTACTCGGTTCTGAGTTAATTTACTCGGTTCTGAGTTAATTCACTCGGTTCTGAGTTAATTCACTCGGTTCTGAGTTAATTTACTCGGTTCTGAGTTAATCGACTCGGCTCTGAGTTAATTTATTCGGTTCTGAGTTAATTTACTCGGTTCTGAGTTAATTCACTCGGTTCTGAGTTAATTTATTCGGTTCTGAGTTAATTCATTCGGTTCTGAGTTAATTCACTCGGTTCTGAGTTAATTCACTCGGTTCTGAGTTAATTTACTCGGTTCTGAGTTAATTTACTCGGTTCTGAGTTAATCGACTCGGTTCTGAGTTAATTTATTCGGTTCTGAGTTAATTTACTCGGTTCTGAGTTAATCGACTCGGTTCTGAGTTAATTCATTCGGTTCTGAGTTAATTCACTCGGTTCTGAGTTAATTTACTCGGTTCTGAGTTAATTCACTCGGTTCTGAGTTAATTTACTCGGTTCTGAGTTAATCGACTCGGTTCTGAGTTAATTTACTCGGTTCTGAGTTAATCGACTCGGCTCTGAGTTAATTTACTCGGTTCTGAGTTAATTTATTCGGTTCTGAGTTAATCGACTCGGCTCTGAGTTAATTTACTCGGTTCTGAGTTAATCGACTCGGCTCTGAGTTAATTTACTCGGTTCTGAGTTAATCGACTCGGCTCTGAGTTAATTTACTCGGTTCTGAGTTAATTTATTCGGTTCTGAGTTAATTAATTCGGTTCTGAGTTAATTTACTCGGTTCTGAGTTAATTTACTCGGTTCTGAGTTAATTTACTCGGTTCTGAGTTAATTCATTCGGTTCTGAGTTAATCGACTCGGCTCTGAGTTAATTTACTCGGTTCTGAGTTAATCGACTCGGTTCTGAGTTAATTTACTCGGTTCTGAGTTAATTTACTCGGTTCTGAGTTAATTCACTCGGTTCTGAGTTAATTTACTCGGTTCTGAGTTAATTCACTCGGTTCTGAGTTAATTTACTCGGTTCTGAGTTAATTTACTCGGTTCTGAGTTAATTCACTCGGTTCTGAGTTAATTTATTCGGTTCTGAGTTAATCGACTCGGTTCTGAGTTAATTTACTCGGTTCTGAGTTAATTTACTCGGTTCTGAGTTAATTTACTCGGTTCTGAGTTAATTCATTCGGTTCTGAGTTAATTCACTCGGTTCTGAGTTAATTTACTCGGTTCTGAGTTAATTCACTCGGTTCTGAGTTAATTTACTCGGTTCTGAGTTAATTCATTCGGTTCTGAGTTAATTCACTCGGTTCTGAGTTAAATTACTCGGTTCTGAGTTAATCGACTCGGTTCTGAGTTAAATTACTCGGTTTTGAGTTAATCGACTCGGTTCTGAGTTAATTTACTCGGTTCTGAGTTAATTCATTCGGTTCTGAGTTAATTCACTCGGTTCTGAGTTAATTCATTCGGTTCTGAGTTAATTCACTCAGTTCTGAGTTAGTTTACTTGATCCTGAGTTGATATACTCGGTTCTGAGTTAATTTACTCGGTTCTGAGTTAATTTACTCGGTTCTGAGTTAATTTACTCGGTTCTGAGTTAATTTACTCGGTTCTGAGTGAATTTACTCGGTTCTGAGTTAATCGACTCGGTTCTGAGTTAATTTATTCGGTTCTGAGTTAATTCATTCGGTTCTGAGTTAATTCACTCGGTTCTGAGTTAATTTACTCGGTTCTGAGTTAATTTACTCGGTTCTGAGTTAATTTACTCGGTTCTGAGTTAATTTACTCGGTTCTGAGTTAATTTACTCGGTTCTGAGTTAATTCATTCGGTTCTGAGTTAATTCATTCGGTTCTGAGTTAATTTACTCGGTTCTGAGTTAATTTACTCGGTTCTGAGTTAATTCACTCGGTTCTGAGTTAATTTACTCGGTTCTGAGTTAATTTACTCGGTTCTGAGTTAATTTATTCGGTTCTGAGTTAATTCATTCGGTTCTGAGTTAATGCATTTCCGGTTCTGAGTTAATTTACTCGGTTCTGAGTTAATTTATTCGGTTCTGAGTTAATTCATTCGGTTCTGAGTTAATTTACTCGGTTCTGAGTTAATTTACTCGGTTCTGAGTTAATTTACTCGGTTCTGAGTTAATTTACTCGGTTCTGAGTTAATTTATTCGGTTCTGAGTTAATTCATTCGGTTCTGAGTTAATTTACTCGGTTCTGAGTTAATTCACTCGGTTCTGTTACAATGCATCGGTTCTGAGTTAATTTATTCGGTTCTGAGTTAATTCATTCGGTTCTGAGTTAATTTACTCGGTTCTGAGTTAATTCATCTCGGTTCTTGAGCACTATCAATTTGAGTTAATTTTACCTGTCTCCTGAGTTAATTTATTCGGTTCTGAGTTAATTCACTCGGTTCTGAGTTAATTCACTCGGTTCTGAGTTAATTTACTCGGTTCTGAGTTAATTTACTCGGTTCTGAGTTAATTCACTCGGTTCTGAGTTAATTCACTCGGTTCTGAGTTAATTTACTCGGAGGGAGAGAGAGAGAGAGAGAGAGAGAGAGAGAGAGAGAGAGAGAGAGAGAGAGAGAAAGACAGAGACAGAGACAAAGAGAGACAGGGAGAGATAGAGAGGGAGTGTGTGTGTGTGTGGGAGTCAGAAAAAGAGAGAGAGAGTGTGTGAGCAAGAGATGAGAGCGTACGAGCGAGCGAGCAAGAGAGATAGATAGAGAGAGAGGGGGGGGGAGAGATAGAGAGCGAGAGTGGGGATGGGATTGGGAGTGAGAAAGAGAGAGACAGAGAAAGAGAGAGAGAGAGAGAGGGAGAGAGAGAGAGAGAGGGAGCGAGAGAAAGAGAGAGAGAGTGAGAAAGAAAGAGAGAGAGAGAGAGAGAGAGAGAGAGAGAAAATGACACAGAGGGAAGGGAGGCTGGCAGAAAGATATAAAACAATATAATAAGATTAGTTGAGATGATAAACGAATACACATCATAATCACAGCAGAAACCAAAATACCATACTCATCATAATCAAACGTATGGTAATTATTAAACCATCACCACCAAATCTTATTTTCACCAGTCTGTCTTTATCCTCAGCCCTCACTGTCTTTTTTAATAAGCTCCTATACACCATCAGCGGCACTGTGCCAACTCGGCTCACACACAAAAACAATTATCATATTTTACTCGGTTCTGAGTTAAATTACTCGTTTCTGAGTTAATTTACTCGGTTCTGAGTTAATTTACTCGGTTCTAAGTTAATTTACTCGTTTCTGAGTTAATTTACTCGTTTCTGAGTTAATTTACTCGGTTCTGAGTTAATTTACTCGGTTCTAAGTTAATTTACTCGTTTCTGAGTTAATTTACTCGGTTCTGAGTTAATTTACTCGGTTCTGAGTTAATTTACTCGGTTCTGAGTTAATTTACTCGGTTCTGAGTTAATTTACTCGGTTCTGAGTTAATTTACTCGGTTCTGAGTTAATTTACTCGGTTCTGAGTTAATTTACTCGGTTCTGAGTTAATTTACTCGGTTCTGAGTTAATTTACTCGGTTCTGAGTTAATTTACTCGGTTCTGAGTTAATTTACTCGGTTCTGAGTTAATTTACTCGGTTCTGAGTTAATTTACTCGGTTCTGAGTTAATTTACTCGGTTCTGAGTTAATTTACTCGGTTCTGAGTTAATTTACTCGGTTCTGAGTTAATTTACTCGGTTCTGAGTTAATTTACTCGGTTCTGAGTTAATTTACTCGGTTCTGAGTTAATTTACTCGGTTCTGAGTTAATTTACTCGGTTCTGAGTTAATTTACTCGGTTCTGAGTTAATTTACTCGGTTCTGAGTTAATTTACTCGGTTCTGAGTTAATTTACTCGGTTCTGAGTTAATTTACTCGGTTCTGAGTTAATTTACTCGGTTCTGAGTTAATTTACTCGGTTCTGAGTTAATTTACTCGGTTCTGAGTTAATTTACTCGGTTCTGAGTTAATTTACTCGGTTCTGAGTTAATTTACTCGGTTCTGAGTTAATTTACTCGGTTCTGAGTTAATTTACTCGGTTCTGAGTTAATTTACTCGGTTCTGAGTTAATTTACTCGGTTCTGAGTTAATTTACTCGGTTCTGAGTTAATTTACTCGGTTCTGAGTTAATTTACTCGGTTCTGAGTTAATTTACTCGGTTCTGAGTTAATTTACTCGGTTCTGAGTTAATTTACTCGGTTCTGAGTTAATTTACTCGGTTCTGAGTTAATTTACTCGGTTCTGAGTTAATTTACTCGGTTCTGAGTTAATTCACTCGGTTCTGAGTTAATTTACTCGGTTCTGAGTTAATTTACTCGGTTCTGAGTTAATTTACTCGGTTCTGAGTTAATTTACTCGGTTCTGAGTTATTTCACTCGGTTCTGAGTTAATTTACTCGGTTCTGAGTTAATTTACTCGGTTCTGAGTTAATTTACTCGGTTCTGAGTTAATTCATTCGGTTCTGAGTTAATTCACTCGGTTCTGAGTTAATTTACTCGGTTCTGAGTTAATCGACTCGGTTCTGAGTTAATTTACTCGGTTCTGAGTTAATTTACTCGGTTCTGAGTTAATTTATTCGGTTCTGAGTTAATTCACTCGGTTCTGAGTTAAATTACTCGGTTCTGAGTTAATCGACTCGGTTCTGAGTTAATTCACTGTATGTATCTATAAATATGTGTATGTGTGTGTGTGTGTGTGTGTATGTATTTGTATGTATGTGCGTGTGTGTGTGTGTTTGTATGTGTGTGTGTATGTGTATGTGTATGTTTATGTATGTGTGTGTGTATTTGTATTTGTGTGTGTGTGTGTATGTTTATAATCTATATCTCTAAAACTTTTCTTAAATAGGTAGCAGAAATCAAAGTCAATCCTCTGAACATTCGACATCGAAAATATTACCATCAAGGTGTTCATAAAAAAATATTTGTTTTGGCTCCACATACACGTTTAACCTAGGTGTGTGCAGCGGTGGGACTACACACGGGTTATTCGGAAGCAGAAACCGCATATTTCCATACCCGGTCCACGTGCAAACTGCACTGCATATGTCAGTTTGTTTATTGCATTTTCGCAGTTTATGTGAGCGTGCATGGGGCTCTATCTGTCTCTCTTTTCCTTTCGCTATCTCCCTCCCTCCTTCCCTTCTCTCTCTTTCTCTCTCTCTTTCTGTTTCTCTTTCCTCTCTCTTCTCTCTCCTTCCCTTTTCTCTCTTTCTCTCTCTCTTTCTCTTTCTCTCTCTACTCTCTCTCTCTCTATCTATCTATCTCTCCTCTCTCTCTCTCTCTCTCTCCTCTCTCTCTCTCTCTCTCTCTCTCTTCCCTCCCCCCCTCTCTCTCTCTCTCTTCCTCTTTCTCTCTCCTCTCTCTCCTCTTTCCCTCCCTCCTTTCCTTCTCTCTCTTTCTCTCTCTCTCTTTCTGTCTCCTCTCTCTCTCTCTTTATCTCTATCTATCTATCTCTCCTCTCTCTCCACCCCCCCCCCCCTCTCTCTCTCTCTCTCTCTCTCTCTCCCTCCTTCCCTTCTCTCTCTCTTTCTCTTTCTCTCTCCTCTCTCTCCTCTCTCTTTTCCTTTCGCTATCTCCCTCCCTCCTTCCCTTTTGTCTCTCTCTCTCTCTCTTTCTCTTTCTCTCTCCTCTCTCTCTCCCTCCTTCCCTTCTCTCTCTCTTTCTCTTTCTCTCTTCTCTCTCTTTTCCTTTCGCTATCTCCCTCCCTCCTTCCCTTTTGTCTCTTTCTCTCTCTCTTTCTCTTTCTCACTCCTCTTTCTCTCCCTCCTTCCCTTCTCTCTCTCTTTCTCTCTCTCCCTCCCTCCCTCCATCTCTCTCTCTCTCCACCCCCTTCTTATCTCCCTCGTCCTCTCCCTAGCATCAGTCTCTCCTCGCCCCCTTGCCCTCCCGACAGCACATCAGTAACAGCGAGATAAAAGCCTTGATGGGATCGCGCCGTCAGACACGTCGTCGCAAATAGC
>BOPN01001516.1:72500-75000 GCA_017312705.2 Penaeus japonicus
ACCCATATTAATGAGATTCGATGATCTAAAAATAAAAATAACCAGAGCTCAAAAATGAGTAAAACTAAGGCATATCATATAACCTGCTGTCGTCAGTATCATTTCTATATTCATAAGTTACTTATGGATGACAATATATACATATATATATTGTTAGTGGTAGTGCTACTACTAACAATATATATATATATATATATATATATATATATATATATATATATATATATATTGACGGCTTACCTTAAGATGAGGCTTATTCATACTACCGTCATATTCAGTGCATTCCTAGAAAATCTTCAGTCCATAATACGTAAACTATGTATTTTAAAAAATTACGAGATGAAACTCAACCCAAAGAAAACGAAAATCATAATCTTCAAGAAAAAATGACATGAAATCATATTTGATAAAAACGAAAAAAAAAAAGGTGATGCGCTTAAGCAGGTTAAAGAATTTAAATATTTGGAAAGTTGGGTAACGTGGGGTTGTGAATATGTGATAGGTCGGAAAAAAAAAGATTTGAAAAGAATAAATCAACACTCTGGAAGCAAAAGGAACTAAAAAAAAGTCCATCAATCTGCCATGAACATTATAGTAAAATATCAAATACATTTATTTTCGCAATAATCAATCATAGTTATAAGCGCTAGACAATTCCTAAGAAAATAATTCAAAAGTCCAATGCACTAAAAAGATTAATTACATAATTATAATAAAGGAAGGAAGTGAATTCTTAAAGAATAAAAGGTGTTTGCAGGTCACATCTTGAAGGGATCCACTACGGAACTTCATAACATTGTTCCACAGGGCTTGAGGAACGGATCAGGGCGTAGGGATAGACAGAGAGAAGTTTGGATGGATAACACCAACAACACCGGGACGCGAACTGGAAATATGGAGACTTTCGGGCCTTATGCAAAGATGGGCGTACCTGGCAAGAAAAAGTTGTTGACCCTCGGATCTGCTATGGCGGATTCTCTGTCTTTCTCTCTCTTTCTCTTTCTCTCTCTCTCAGTCTCTCTCTCTCTCTCTCTCTCTCTCTCTCTCTCTCTCTCTCTCTCTCTCTCTTTCTCAGTCTCTCTCTCTCTTTCTCTTTCTCTCACTCTCTCTCTCTTTCTCCCTCTCTCTCTATCTATCTTTCTATCTCTCCTTCCCCTCCCTTTCTCTTATTATCTCGCTCTCTCATGTTCATTTCCGACCAAACACTTCAAAAGAAAAACAAACATCTCGGCCCCATTTTTATACACAAAGAAATTCCGACCAATATGCAAAAGGTCTCAAGTCGATATTCTTTCCGCACTTTAGATCTTAGCAAACAAGTAGATCAGTCTGCACACACTCCACAATTATAATTCAGATTTATCATATGTAAAGTTGATTGCAATCTAGTTCACAAACTTGTACTGACATCTGGCTTGCAGAATTAAAGTTGAATATAAAATGTACTGTGACTGATGGATTTATTTTCTGCCTGAATTGCTGTCGAGAGGAATAACAGACATTTAACATGCAACATTTTACAAGATAATAAACAACCTATCCTAGCTGGATATCCTTTAATTTTGAAAATGCATTCATTTTAGATATTCTAGAGAAAAAAAAAGTCATTTAACACATTCAGAATGGTTACTAACATTTGTGACAAAAAGTTATTTTTTTAGGATTCACAGAAAAAAAAAATCGGTTTGCAAAACAAAATGATATGAGTTGGGTGTATTTAACTTGATGTAGATTTAACTAAGAGCTGAAATGAGTCTTTTTTTTGTTTTGCTCATTATATTTGACAGTACGGTTATCAGAAAGGTCAAAACAGGAAAAATCTACCTACCTACCTATCTATTTATTTGTTCATTTATCTAGCAATCTATCTGTCATTCTATCTATATGTTTATCTATCTACTTCCCTCTTTCTGTAACTCTCTCTCTCTCCCTCTGACTCCCCCCCCCCCCCTCTCTCTCTCTCCTCTCTCTCTCTCTCTCTCTGTCTCTCTCTCTCTATATATCTATCTATCTTTCTCTCTCTATTCCTCTCTCGCTCTCTTTCCCTCTCTCCTTCTCTCTCTTTCTCTTTCTCTCTCTCTCTCTCTCTCTCTCTCTCTCTCTCTCTCTCTCTCTCTCTCTCTCTCTCTCTCTCTCTCCTTCTCTCTCTCCTCTCTCTCTCTCTCTCTCTTTCTCTCTCTCTCTCTCTCTCTTCCTCTCTCTCTCTCTGTCTCTCTCTCTCTCTCACTCTCCCACTGTATATCAATGTATGTCATACCAAATGCAAGAAAAATAGTAAGAGCCCTCTTGCATCTGCCTCCCAACGAAAGACACCGAGGCTTCTGTATCACTATGGATGACAAGTCGACGATGTCACCCGCTAACCTAATTTGATCCAGGCGACTGGGATCCACCTCTTATCCCCCCCCCCTCCCCCCCCCCCCCCCCCCCCCCCCCCCCCCCCCCCCCCCCCCGCCCCCCCCCCCCCCCCCCCCCCCCCCCCCCCCCCCCCCTCCCCTTC
>BOPN01001516.1:115336-117039 GCA_017312705.2 Penaeus japonicus
TGATTAATTTACTGATAATGATAATAACGTTGATGATAATCATGATCTTCATTATGATAATAAAGATAATAAAAAAAAAATCCTAACAAGCGTAATGATAATATCATTGGTAATAATATCATTTTCAGAATTACCAATAGAAACTCCAACATTACATAATACACATAAAAAAATAGAACAGAGTAAAGAAATTGTTTACATCTCTTTACGTAATCATCCAATGACATACTTACCTACCTATCTGTCTGTCGACTTCTCTGTATATTCTGATTCTGATCTAACTATATAACTATTTCTGTCTATCCGTCTATACAGGCATATGTACTTTTCATACTCAGCTATATTTTAGTTAATTAATATATCTGTCAGTGAATAATGCATTATGTATATCTATTATATATATATATATATATATATATATATATATATATATATATAGATAGATAGATAGATAGATAGATAGATAGATAGATAGATAGATAGATATATATGCACACACACACACACACACACACACACACACACACACACACACACACACACACACACACACACACACACACACACACACACACACACACACACGCACACACACACACACACACGCACACACACAACAACAACAACAACAATGCCTAGAATAACTCCTGCAAGTCCAGCTGACATATTGACATGATACAAATTTCTTTACCATTTCGTCTTCAGAAGATTCTTCCACCAATGCGTTCTTCCTTTTTCTTTTCTTTTTCTTTTTTTGAGAGGCAGATCAGACGCATGGACTGCGAAGAAATTAAGTTTATATTAGGAATTAATCTAAGGATAAGGAAGAGAACATCGTGGATCAGAAAACGGATCAGAGTGGAAGATATACTTCAGTAAATTGAATAAGATATCACAGTAGGTAGGTTAAGGGTGTGAGCCAATGAAAATGACTAGGACATATCTAACAGAAGAAAGTCAAGGAAAATGCCAATGACTAAGTGCCATGATGGGATTTGGAAATTTAGGATTTTTGAAGTTAGAAACAAAGGATTAAAACGGTAATGGCTGAGGAGAGGCTTCTGTCCTGCAGTTAAATGATTTAGGCAGTTGTTGTTGTGATGCAGCCATGATCTCTATAATTATTGCATAAATCGTAACATATTGTATATGAATAAAAATGCAATAATTATGGTGAGGATTATTAATTTGGGGTTTAGGGACACGGTGACTGTTTGCCGTGTTTTTAAATGTTGATGTGTATATATAAAAATGCATATGATATTTTTGGTTGATAGATCACTGAAAGTCGCTTAACCTTTTACGCACTTTTGTCGTTTAAGGTTTCAACTTCATTTAAACTTTTCTTAGAATTTTAACAGAGAAGTTAAAATCACATTTCTTATTTTTCTTTCCTGTCGTTTATTTTACAGTTTCATTTCTTTCTTTCTATTTCATTCAGAAGCGAAAGATTTTGTTTCCATTTCCCCGTTTCAATAACGCTTCAATTTCAGAAAACTAAGGCGTTGCACAGTTACAAAATGATTTTCCGTTAGTCTTTCACTGCGGACAGGCTTACCAACCCTCCCGTGCCAGTTGTCAGTGCCTTTTGTCTGACATTCATTAGGTAATGAAAGTAGTTTTGAAATATAAGAAATAGTAGCGGTTGGTTGTCTTGTGAGTTATGGTGTTTTGTTTGTAGCATCTATTGAATATATATATAT
>BOPN01001516.1:126005-131005 GCA_017312705.2 Penaeus japonicus
TATCTATCCCGGAAGTACCCATAGCCAGATAGATAAATAGATGGTTAAATAAATAGACAAATAAACCAATAACTAATAGATATATAGATAGATTCATATAATGATATATATACTTCGTTACTTTCATTCACCCAGCTGTCTGGGTTCTCTTTTTAACCTGCTTCTCCTTTTAAGGTACAAACGAAACAAATTGCAGTTGCAATTAGAAGCAACAAAACGACGCAGTATACTGAGCGAGTGTGAAAGAGGCGGAGGATAAAGATTGCCGATCCAAAGTGTTTATTTGGCATTTTCCACTCGCCTTTTGTTGTCTTCTTCCCGTCCTTTTCTCGTCTTTTTCTTCTCTATTTTCTACCACTTCTTTTGCTGTCCGATTCCTTTTCATTCTTTATTTTGTTGTCCTTCCGTGCCGTACCGTTCGCTCCTCATCTTATTGTTGCCTTCACTATCTGCAGAACCAATTAGGTCTTGCTCTATAACAGGATGATATATATATATATATATATATATATATATATATATATATATATATATATATATATATATATATATATATATTGCGTGGTTTCGCACACTCTTCCTATACGGTGCACACACATATATAGGCTTTATTCAGTGGATATGATAACTAACGACCTGCATGAATCTATATTCTGCAGCTAAATTTAAAACAAACCAACAAGAATAAGCCGCATTGAGCTAATATTGTTATATCACTGACCAGCATATCGTTTCTGATTTCCCTGCAAAACACATAAATCTTTAGATGATCATTAGAATAATGCTCATCTAAAAATGAAAAAAAAAAAAAATAATAATGCGTTGATCTAAAGGGAATACAATACCTTGCTTTATTTCAGATCTCCCCCCCCCCTTTTTTTAGAACGAACTTAATAGAGTCGAATATCGTTCTTGCACGGCTTGTGTTTCCTTAATTATCCGGTTTAAAGAACAGACTAGGAACTTGTAGCGCTCACCGGCTTGGTATTGGCAGTGGATGGCCGATGATTCTGCCATAATCATTCAAAACTGACTAACCGTGAATTTCTACAATACGCGGAGAGGCACTGTAACATATCATTACAACAAATCTTTTATCTGCATTCATTGTAAATCCCAAAGTAATGAATTCAGGAAGTGAAGTCATGCTAAACAGGGCAATATATGCCATTAATCAACTAGTCGCGATATTCAAATGCAGTCAACACTGCTAATTCTGCCGTGTTTCGTCTCGCCAAACATTGCTGGTCTCAGATTATTATCAATTCGACAGTCGATACACGCGATCCACAAGTTTCCGGAAGTCTTTATCAAAAACAAAATAAAAATCTAGGTTTCTACATCGATTCAAGTCATTTAAATATCATAATGGAAAATAATGGACAAATGCAATTGAAGAACATGTTGCAATACGTCGCCCTAACAACAAATCATACAACAACAACAACAACAACATCAAATGACTCTCTGAACAGCTGTTATGGATGGAAACGTTACAAATTCTCAGGCGTTCTCGGCGTAAACATATCGAATCAAAGCAATTGCATGGCACGAAGCAATTGCATTACAATCCACCACATCAACCCAAGAAACCAACTCAATTGACCAGCAAACAAGTACGGTTGCGTAAACTAATTCTAACGATGACGATATTAGTCACAGTTCTATAATGATGATAAAACAATAAACAAAGTTAAGAAGCAAAAGCATCAAAACAAACTGCAACAACAATAGTCCTGCAATAACTGCATGAACAACAAAAGATTGCAACAGAAACAGTAGCAATAAAGATGATTATGATAATGATAATAATAGTGATAACGATGATAGAGTTAATGATAATTATATAAATGACTATAATAATGATAATGACAAAAGTAATAATATCAATAATGATGGGAAAAGAATTAATGAAAAGAAATAATGATAACGATAACATTGATAATGATAATGATGATCGAATGATAATGATTATGATTGATTAATAATAAGGATAATAATGATAATGATTAGCATAATGACAATTATAATGAAAATGATTATGGTGATAATGACATTAATGATAATATTGTAAATGATAATAATGATGATCATAACATTAACGATAATTATAAAACAAGTAATAATAATGATGGTAATCATAAGGTTCCTTGATAATGACAATATTGATAAAGATGATAATTACAACGATAATAATGATGACAATCGTAGTAAAAATAATAACAAAAATCATATTAGTAATGATAACAAAAAATATAACAATGTCAATAATTATTACATTACTATTAATAAGAGTAATGGTAAGGATGATGATAACTGTAATAGGGAAAAGGATGATAATGACAATCATAATGACAATGACAATAATGATAATGATAACGATGATAATGCTGTAATGACAATGGTGATGATGATGATGATAATGATAATGAAAATGACAAAAGTAATGATCGTAATAATGAAAATGATAATAATAATTGTAATGATAATGATGCCGAGGATAATGACAATGATAATGACGATGGTGGTGAAAAGGAAAATGATAATGACGATAATAATGATGATGATAATAATGATGATAATGATTATTATGATAATAACAATAATGGTAATACTAACAATGATAATGCTATTAATGATAACATTGATTATGATAATAACAATATTGATAATGATAACGATAACAATAGTAAAACTAACGGTAATAATGATGGCTATAACAATAATAATGATGATGATAATAATGATGATAACTACATCACCAATAATAATGATAACCATGATATTGATGATAATAATAATAAAAATCATAATAACTATGATAATGACAATAATGTAAAAGATAACAATAATTATAACAATGATAATAATAATAACGGCAATAATAATAATGATAATAATGATAACAATAATAACATTAATTATGATAATATGATAGTATTGATAAGATAAAAAAAAAGATAGATATTATAAAATGAGAACAAACGACGCATCAAAAAGCATTCTACGCTAATCCTGAAAATGGCCAGTGAAATCAATTGCAATTTGACAACTACAATATATGATATGATATGATATAAACTAAAGAAAATTACCCTTTTAACTTGCACGACGATACTATCCATAAAGTTTAAATGTTTCCCATTCATGATATTTTTAGCAAAGGCAAGAAATATATCAATGCTAAAGCTATCATATATTGCACAAAAGCTGTAGTTATTTCCATGCTACATGATATATTTTATTTGCATAAGGACTGGACTCATGTACAAATCTAGGAAATAGGGTTGATTTCGTGAAGAATTTCATTACTAGATAAACATTAATAATTAATAATATTCTTATAAGATCCGAAAGTCCTGGAGTATAATGGTGAGAAACATCAATAATCAATAATATTCTTATAAGACCCAAAAGTCTGGAGTATAAGGATGAGGTTTGCAATTAGGTGTGTTGAATCCTTAGAGTATTCATTAGGACTATAGAAATGGCTCCAATTGATAAGGCAGAGGGTAGAAAAGTGGGTCTTTGTGCAGATATCATATTTTGTCAACAAGTAAAAAAGGCAACGTCGTAAAATTGGAATATATATACGACCTTCGCTTAACCCAACCCCAACCCCCCTCCCCTCTCGCTCCCCGCATACCAGTTTCTTTGATCCCCTTTTGCTTTCCTCGACCCTTCACTTTCACTCATCACCCTCACTCGCCCTTTCCCTCTTCCCGTGTCCCTCTTCCTTTCCCTCCTTCATTATCCCTTCCCTCCTTCTCCCTCAACCTTCTCTACCTCTACATCCCTAACCTCCCACCTCGTCCTCTCCTCTCCCCACTGCACCTCCCCCTCCCCCTCCCCCTTCCCCTCCTCCGCCTTCCCTCCTCCCTGCTCAACCTCCGGCCAGAGGCGCGACCGGTAAGTGGTGACGGACGGAAAATCAGGGTCCGGTCTCGGAGCGCGCGTGCGGCGACCCGCGGCTGGTGGTTGCTGATTCCGTCGGCGGCGTCGGCGATGTCGGGAAAATCAACAAGGCGTCTCGAGGGGTTTCCTGGCGAGCGGCTCGTGCATGTGTAAGCAGAGGCAAAGGCAGTGCCTTCGCCACAAGCATCTCGGTTGCAGAATTATTGAGCGGGGAGCTCCGAGTCGCGCTGCTCTTGTCGGATCGCGAGGATGGCTTCCTCTCTGAATGGATGCACTAGAAGCGCTATACAATACAATAAAATAGAAGGCAAGAGAGGGGTCGAAAGGAAAGTGGGTGACAGAAAGGAAAGCTAAGATAAGCTAAGAGCACAGTCAAATGGTTACAGTCACGTTTAGTGGCGACTCGAGATTGCTTGTTTACAATGGGATTTAGTAAAAATTATGAATACTTGTGAAAGTGAGCAGTGATTGGTTACTATGTTTCCATTTATCTAATAAATGGCAAGGTTTTATTACCCCATGTGTGTGTGTGTGTGTGTGTGTGTATATATATATATATATTTCTCTCTCCGCATTTATAAACTTCTCTCATATTACTACTACTAAGGATGAAAAAAATGATTTTAATGACAGTGATTAAAGTGATAATGATGATAATGATAATCATTGCAAAAAGGATGATAATAGCAGTGTTGATAAGAATTATAATTCTTATAAGGATAGCAATGATGATGATGATAATAATGATATGATATTTATAATAATCACCATCATCATCATAATAATGGTAATGACAATAACAATATTAATGATAACGATGGTAATAAATAATACTGTCACTAATGATAATAACAAAAATAATGGTGATAATGCTATTAATAACTAATGATTATTATTGCCAGTTATAATCATTATTGTTATTTTCATTATCACTATTAATATTATTATCATCATAATCATTATCATCATCATCATCAGAACCATCATCATAACAATAATGATAATGATAATATCAATAGCTATGACAATAAAGATAACAATGAATGTACATAAGATAACAACAGACAGATTTTTTTTTTTTTAAT
>BOPN01001516.1:158505-163505 GCA_017312705.2 Penaeus japonicus
ATTATCGGCATCGTTGCCATAACACGTAAACTAAATGAACTGGAAATTGTGGAGGCGTGTTCAGATAAATTAATTTTCTAAAATTCAGCTATTTCCCGACAATTCTTTTTTTTCTCAGACTTTTAAGAATATTGAATTACTATCTAGTTGAAAGTTCGATGAAAAAAAGGAAAATTATAAAAGTACCATTTCATATTTATTATTTTTTTGTTTTTTTTTACAGAATACATAAGCTTTAGATTATATCAATATTAATCATGGTACATCCTTCTGTCTATCAATATATATATATGATGTCTGTCAATCTGTCAGATTCTTTATCTATCTCTAGATTGCTCTTACACACACAGACACACATACACACACACTCACACACACACACACGCACACACACACACACACACACACACACACACGCACACACACACACACAGAAGCCCAAATTGCTCTAAGACCCACGAGCCTCAACATACACCAAGAACCGTCCGCCATTTATGTAAACAACAGCCCGCCAACAGTATCACAAACACAACGCTCCTTTCCCCCGCACTTCCATATACCTCTGGCTTGACTTTCGTTCCTCAAAATATCCATATCACTTGGGAAACCAATTTACAAGTAGATTCACATTTCCCTTTTCCCTTGACGGCTCGCTCGTTGCGGCCAATTAGCAACATTTCTCTGGAAAACAAAACGAGTTGCAGCCGCTAGTTGCTCCGGGCGCCGACAGGTGGCACTGCGGAGGTAGGTGTTCGCCACCTGAACGCACTCACAAAGCTGATCATGCACAGACTAAGTGAACTGAATTTGATTACGTGTCGGCGAGTGGTAGAGGCAAAACGGATAGAGCGATGGTGAAAGATGGAGTAGTGTTTCGATATCTGTGTGTGTAGATGTTTGTGTGTGTAGATGTTTGTGTTATTGTTGTTATGATTATCATTATTGATTATCGTTATTGTTGTTATCATTATCATTATTATTATCATTATCATTATTATCATCACCACCATCCTCATTATTATTAAAAGCATTATCATTATCATCATCAGCACCACTATCATCATTATTATTAATATCATTATTGTCATTATCAGTAGCTATCAATAACATCATTATCTTATCTTGCATTAGCATTAGCATTATCACTCTTATTATCATATCACCATTATGGCAGGTGTTCAGTAGTAATATCATTATTACTTTTATTAATATCATTAGTGTAATGGTAAAGTATCAGCCGCATTGGTAAGAATAATTATACTATTTCCTATCAAGATTACGCCAACGATAAGCAATGAAAACATCAAGAAAAGCAACAATAATAATAACAATAAAAATAAGAAAAAAAAACATCAATTAGGAACTCATAGAACGAAATCTCAACCATTAGCTTCAATTCCTCTTGTCGCTTTACTTTAATAATTTTCTTAATTAAACAAAAAAAAAAAAAAAAAAAAAAAAAAAAAAAAAAAAAAAAAAAAAAAAAAAAAAAAAAAAAAAAAAAAAAAAAAAAAAAAAAAAAAAAAAAAAAAAAAAAAAAAAAAAAAATCCATGTCAGCATATTGTATATTGTGTGAGCTGATGGGTACATTCTAGGTACACAGATGGGTGTCTTCATTGAGATCAAACGATATTAAAAACATCTACACAGAATCATTCCCTTAAATCTGATGAACTTGGTCCTTAGGCCATGGGCAACCCACCCTTAAATTTTCATCACGATCCGTCAACAGATTATCTCTAGGGGGTGGGGGGTGGGGGGGTAAAGTATCTAACTAGGAAAACCAATGAATAAACCGATGAAGGTGAAGAGACAATTAAGAAAACAAATAAATAATGTGGACACGGAATAGATTATTGGTTTAGTAATGTGGAAGAGTATGTTTATACATTCGAATAAATGTATAAACAATAATTTCTTAGTTTTCTGAGAGGGAAACAAGACAAAGAATGGCATTTACTATGGTGTACTATTTCTAAATATAGAAGTAAGGGAATAGAAAGAGGGACATAACGAGGAAGAGTAAGGGAACTAATTTTTTTTTTTTTTTCAGTTTTATAGAAAATGGAAAGTTTAAAATCAGTACTGTAGAGTGAATACCAGGTTGACTTGTAGTTGTATGTGAGGATCTTGGGGTCGATAAAACTTTACAACCACTGAATTATAGTATAAATTTAGTTGGGGGAGAAGGAACTTTAGAATACAGGGAGCACGATGATTTGTGAATTTCTGAAAAAAAGGCTCTATCACTTAGTAAAAATTTGGGGAGGGACTGTTGAAAACCTGGGTCGTTAATGCTTCAGTGGTGACGTGGAAAAGAAATAGAGAAAGGGAGAAAAAGAGAAGGACGGGAACCCTGCTTACATACAGCCCTTATTTTCCTTCCATATAACTGAAGGTGTAATATATCTCCCCCTGGCCACTTTCAGATCACTTTAGCAACCACTCCTATATGTACAGAAATCGTATATGTAATGAGTCAGTATGAGAGTGTATGTTTGGATCTACATTTATACATTTTGTTCTGTGATTTTTATTATACTTTGATATTGCTATCACTAACTTTTTATTTGGCGAGGGGAGAGGGGGGCAAGTAGGGATGCCCTGATAGGTGTGTGTGTGTGGGGGGAGGAGGGGAGGGGGGGGAGGGTGTAATCCTTTTCTAAAATTCGCCGCTTCAGTTCCAAAACGGTTAACCTTTTCTCTAAATGTTAACTTTTAGTGGTGGACATACGTTATACGAGTTGATATTTAATTGTTACATGATACCCTGAATATGAAATCATAGGGGATTTCGAATCCGTGATCTCATATTTCAGGAAAATATTTTTTTAAGTAGTTTTTCTGCTGTTTTCAATAAACGCGTTGAGATAAAGATAATGATGATGACATTTATAATGCAGAAAGTGATGAGGATAATGACATCAAACTCTTCTATCTTTCTCCTGGAGGACAGCTGTTTTATAATAATTTGAAAAAAGACGTGAAAATACGTACATAAAATAACACACATGACCGGCCCATGCAAAGTCAACACCCAATCTCGAAGTAAACATAGAGGGAAAGTTTTTCTCACATCAGCAGAACTTTTTTTTCAATATATAAGGCGATGGTATATAGACACGCACTAAAACGCCGTGAAATCATAGTTCATGTTATGATAGTTGTCACAATAACGTTAAAAATAATAGTAATGATAAATGAAATAGCAATAGCAACAGCCAAATGTCATTACGATGTCGTGACTGTTAATACTATCAAGAAATATGAAAGATATAATAATTGACATGACACGATATTATGTAATGATTTCAGTAATAGATATAAGAATAGCTGGGTCAGCTAGAAAAAAACTCTGATAACACTGATGTTAACCATGAGTGAATTATCGAAATAGAAGTAATAGTAATAGGGACGTCGTAACTGTTAATAATATAAAGAAATATGAAAGATATAATAATTGACATTACACCATGTTATGTAATGATTTCAGTAATAGATATAAGAATAGCTGGGTCAGCTAAATATAAAAAAAATATAAAAAAAACATTGATAACACTAATGTTAACCATGAGTGAATTCTCGACATAGAAGTAGTGGTAATATGGAATTATGATGATGATGATACAATCATAATTCATATCATTATCGTCATTATCATTTTCATATAAGTTACCAATACCTGTCTACAAGGGGCAAGTATATAAAGGCAAATACAAAATATAAAAGCACAAGATACCATGTACAGCACTGTTAAGAGGCACTGAGGAAAAACGTAGACAACTGGGAAAAGAAAACACTTAGGAAAAGTTTAACGATACGAAAACAGGGATTAAATAAGTTAAAAGTTAAAAGTATTAAAAGGTTTACAAGAATTAGAAAAATGCAGTATCCATGAAAAAATTCAGGATCGGTCTGTTGAAGAGAAATAAAATACGGTTTCATTTTATTTTTTAAATACTATCCAACTGGAACTATATGTTTTGTCTAGTTGTACCAAAACTTAATAATAGCTGGAACAAGATATCTTGAATAATGCCAGGCACAATGATGCATACTCATTCATCATAAGGAAACTTCAAGTGATTCTAAGAGGAATACATCGTGAAAGAATTGAAGGATATTATATATATTATACGTAATTGATAAGGAGACGATCAGACGTGGAAAATTAAGTTAGGTTTAATACCCTATCAAGATGGCGGACAGCTGAACAGTATTCAAAATATGGCAGATTAAACGAGAAAAAATATCGCAGAACAGTAGTATCCCAGGTTTAAGTTTGATAACATGGCGAATCAGGTCTTTTTTTTTTTTTTTTTTTTTTTTTTTTTTTTTTGTGTGTGTGTGTGTGTGTGTGTGTGTGTGTGTGTGTGTGCAATAGATGATGGGATTCTTTGAGGGTGTTTTTCAAAAGCAAACTGAGAATCTAATGTGGCACACAATACCTTTTAAGTACTCAACATTTGTGTATCTGTTCATCCAACAATATCAGAATGGGGAGGGAAATAAAGTGCATGACCTGCTCTCTTTAATTGAGTTGGTCTTCATGGCACTGAGCCACAATAACTTCATACATGACACCAAATCAGCAACTTTGCAAAGATCTCTGTTCAACGAAGTAGTAACGACAGCTCTATTTTGAGAAGATACAGGAGAATACAATATGGTAGCGAGTCAACCAGAGTAAAAAAAAAGAAAAAAACACATCCCTGGAATCCGTGAAAGGAGATCAATGTGTTAATACAACTACGATATCGTAGTTGTATTAACACATTGATCTCTCTAAAGGGATTCTGATTAATCGACCTTTTTGCAGATTAAGTTTCTAGGTAATCGAGCCGTAGCAGATTTCAGTTCGTTGAGCTTTTATAGATTTCCATTCTGATCAATCGAACTTATGTAGATTCAAATTCTAAATAATTGGTCTTTCGAATTCTAGTTAATCTAGATTTTGCAGATTGAAATTCGAAATGATCGAGCTCTTATAAATTCAATT
>BOPN01001516.1:173505-181005 GCA_017312705.2 Penaeus japonicus
CTGCGAAAACGTACGAAATAGTTTACCTTGTAATGATTATTCTTTACGAACTATTCTTGTAATCCTACTTAGACTTATCCAAGTATGTGTGTTTATTGTTAGGACTATTTCGGTAATATTGTGACTTATGCTTGTCATCTTCACTATTATTCACAGAATGAAAGTCCCTATAAGTTCATCACTATAACTTACTGCCAGTTTCGAGAACATTTTCAATGTCCCTACCAACGCACTTTTCTGTATCCCTTCAGTCCTTATCTTGGTTCCTATTACCTCAACGCACTTCTCTGATTCTTTATGTAAACATCCCAGTGCATCAACGACAGATGGAGAGATAATTTTTGGGTCCCACATAACCTTGTAGTTTCTCCTTTTTAATCCTGTTACTTTTTTAAAAATTATTTCTTGTTCCTTCTGTTCTATGTTAGTATCAGTTGGTGCCACTATTTCCTCAATCAAGCTTTCCTTTTCTGGTTTTAGCTCAACGATGATAAATAGCCGTGCGTATTTGATCTTGGGATTAGTGTTTACGTTTCAGTCCCACAGTATCTTTGGGATTTCATTTGATGGGGAGACCTCTCTTGCAAGCCTCCCAGAGAATAATAAGGGCTCTCCAATGTCGTGAATTCCCTTAAAATCTCTATGGATGAGTTGGCTAAATGGGTGAAGGTTTCCCACCCTTCGCCCCACGCCCTGCAAAATGGTGAACCTTTTTGATTTGTCAATCGGCGCTCGATGGAGTTCGTGCGTATTGCTTGTTCTTGTGTCGTCATGATTAATGCTTCTATGTCTTTCTCTAGATCGTCATTTCGACCTCAAATTCGATTTCTTTCTGCCTCCTCCTCTCTCTCTTCCCTTTTACTGACCATGAATGCATGAATCTTCACATGCCACTTCTGATCTCCTTCTCTCTGTACTTTGTCTGTAAACTCCGATGACTCAAGAGGTATTACTTTCTGTATTGCTCTGGGTGGTTGCTTTTGGTTGTATTTAAGGTGTCATTTAAGGCTATTTTCCTCTGCTCGGCCCTTTGCAATACGTCTCCGCTTCTCTACCTTGCAACATCCAATTGATCAGTCCCATTCAGGATATTGCACCATTCCTTATCTTAATCTTCCTTGTCAGCTTATCGAGATTCTCAAGTTTCTATGTCGTCCGCTTCACCATCCCGGCACTATATTTCATCACAGCTACAACCCGAACTTTGATCACATTGCAATGGCAATCGTGTTGCTCACTTCTGATGCCAATATTAGTTTAGTCTTTCAGTAATATTCTGACAAACCTTATGTCACTAAATGCGTGAAATGTATTCGCAAGCGATTAAGTCTCTCTCTTCTTGTATAAGTGTTTGACCTATCATCATCATTATCATTATTATCCCCCATCATCATCACTATCATCAACATAATTTTTATCACCATGATCATCGTCACCATTATTTCGTGTCACCATCATCATCATCACTATCATTATCATCATCATCATCACCATTAATATCACCATCATCATTAACACAGTTATTACCATAATCACCATCATCACCAGCATCCTCACGATCATCATCATCGCCAGCATTATATCACCCTTTCAGGTAGGCGAGATGAGTGATGTGTCAATAGGTACGATAAGCATATCATCTGCCTTTTTTTCGTGTATTAATTTCTCTATACTAAATGTCTGTCAACTGTAATAATCCGATGCTCGACTCCTATCCACGATTGCAACTGACAGTCTCGGTCAAAATATTCAACAAGAGAGAGAAAAATAATGATATGTTGATGTTCTCTCAAAAATGATGATGTTCTCTCAAAAATGATGATGTTCTCTCAAAGATGATGATGTTCTCTCAAAAATTATGATGTTCTCTCAAAAATGACGATGTTCTCTCAAAGATGATGATGTTCTCTCAAAGATGATGATGTTCTCTCAAAAATGATGATGTTCTCTCAAAGATGATGATGTTCTCTCAAAGATGATGATGTTCTCTCAAAGATGATGATGTTCTCTCAAAAATGATGTTCTCTCAAAAATGATGATGTTCTCTCAAAGATGATGATGTTCTCTCAAAGATGATGATGTTCTCTCAAAAATGATGATGTTCTCTCAAAAATGATGATGTTCTCTCAAAAATGATGATGTTCTCTCAAAAATGATGATGTTCTCTCAAAAATGATGATGTTCTCTCAAAAATGATGATGTTCTCTCAAAAATGATGATGTTCTCTCAAAAATGATGATGTTCTCTCAAAAATGATGATGTTCTCTCAAAAATGATGATGTTCTCTCAAAAATGATGATGTTCTCTCAAAAATGATGATGTTCTCTCAAAAATGATGATGTTCTCTCAAAAATGATGATGTTCTCTCAAAAATGATGATGTTCTCTCAAAAATGATGATGTTCTCTCAAAAATGATGATGTTCTCTCAAAAATGATGATGTTCTCTCAAAAATGATGATGTTCTCTCAAAAATGATGATGTTCTCTCAAAAATGATGATGTTCTCTCAAAAATGATGATGTTCTCTCAAAAATGATGATGTTCTCTCAAAAATGATGATGTTCTCTCAAAAATGATGATGTTCTCTCAAAAATGATGATGTTCTCTCAAAAATGATGATGTTCTCTCAAAAATGATGATGTTCTCTCAAAAATGATGATGTTCTCTCAAAAATGATGATGTTCTCTCAAAAATGATGATGTTCTCTCAAAAATGATGATGTTCTCTCAAAAATGATGATGTTCTCTCAAAAATGATGATGTTCTCTCAAAAATGATGATGTTCTCTCAAAAATGATGATGTTCTCTCAAAAATGATGATGTTCTCTCAAAAATGATGATGTTCTCTCAAAAATGATGATGTTCTCTCAAAAATGATGATGTTCTCTCAAAAATGATGATGTTCTCTCAAAAATGATGATGTTCTCTCAAAAATGATGATGTTCTCTCAAAAATGATGATGTTCTCTCAAAAATGATGATGTTCTCTCAAAAATGATGATGTTCTCTCAAAAATGATGATGTTCTCTCAAAAATGATGATGTTCTCTCAAAAATGATGATGTTCTCTCAAAAATGATGATGTTCTCTCAAAAATGATGATAATAACACGCACTTAACTCAGCACATCGACAGAAAGACAGGAAGTTGAAATACACGAGGTTCCTGTCTGTATAAAAAAAAAAAAAAAAAAAAAAAAAAAATGATCTCCAGCATCCACATCTGTCGCCATGAGAAGTGTGAGATTATTTTAGCTCATGGTTGACCTATATACCAGAAGTCTGACGGTAGAGTGATTTCCTTTGCAACAGTATGTTTGAGTATGTGTTTTGGATTTTGTGTTCCGATTCTGAAATTCGTCGGGTAAGAGAGATGGTGAGATTTAAAGAATCATTTTTATTACTAAAAAAGACCGTATGGTGTAATCATGATGATAATGATGACAATCATAATGATATTAATAATGATAATGATAGAAACAGTAATAATATCATTAACAACAATGATGAGTATTGATATCATTATCAACACTATTATTATCATTATAGTTATCATTATAACCATCATTAGTATTATCGTTACCATTATCATCAACAGTTTAATTAACAACTACAACGGATTAATTAGCAATTTTGTTTATCATTTCGTACGGTATATCTTATGGACTGAAACATCCATTTGTTTTTTCGTGTGTCTACCGTTTCCGACGTACAGCATTAAGAGGTCTGTCCAATTCCTTGAGACTTTAGCTCTTTCCTCCTCTCATATAAGGACACCTACTTAAAGCACGTTAATACATTCTTATAATTCGTACAATCTCTCCCTATGATAGCTAGAAAAGAACCGTTGCCATGCACGCATAAAGCTGAAAGTGACATACCGAGACTGCATATTATAATGTGTGTATGAACCAAGTGTATTACTTTGCTAGAACTAAGTTAACGAGACCAATACAAATAACTCTCTATTTGCTTTTGTGATTATATGGCTTGCGTGGTCATTCCAATCGTGCGATGAATTGATATACAGGTATATGTCTAACGAGTTACAGAGATATTCTACCGGCAATTTACGTTCATGTAACGCGGAAAGACAACAAGCTGTTTCGGGTGACGCTGCAAACATGGCATCATATATGAAGTGTTGGTATTCCTCTTAACAGCTAGATAGTCGTTTGCAATATGGCATACTGTCTGTGCTATCGTCGATCTCACGGAATGCCAGATCGTCAACATCTGGCATGGAAATTTGAGTTTCAACAGATGCCATTAAATCCTTAACTATTTATTTAGTTTATTTATTTAGTTTAGACATTTATTTATTTGTTTGTTGGGCGCAAGTTATGCTACCCTAATGTTTGTGAATGGATAAAGTCCTTGGTATCCTTGCAACTTAAGCTCGTGATGTGCAGTAGAATAATCTGCTGTATGTATTGAAATGCTTTGGGATGTCAGTCAGTGCAACATGCGTAAATTAATAATATAAGATTTTGGGGTGTAATTCAACAATGATTCATAGAGCTATATTTAAGGATACCGTATTGATTGTCTAAAATTGGTTTAATATCATCATGAACTATAATTTCAACAATGTTTTCCAATTTTTGGTCCAAAACTGAGCGGCTGCAGATTTCCTAATTGGCTTATCGGTAGATTAAATTTAGTGAGTGCTTAATAGGATATCCATCTTCCAAGAAGTTGTGACTAAAGGAACACTGCCACACCTCTAGAAGGCATTCTGAAGATTGTTCTTGCAGTTATTTATTGCAGACTTTATTGCAAGTTCGATAGAAAAGTCACTTTTTTCAAAAGTGCTGTTGATGAGTAAGAACCTGTAATACGAATGCACGTTATATATTCACACACACACGCACATGCACATGTAGACACACACACACACACACACACATACACACATATATGTGTATGTATGTATATATGTATGTGTGTGTGTGTATATATATATATATATATATATATATACATATATATATATATATATATATACACACACACACATATGTGTGTGTGTCCCTTACATATAGTCCTTATTGAGCGTGATTTCCTTCAAAACGCGATATAGCTTAAGACATCCCTTATCCGAACATGTCCGCTGAAGTGTTTGTTAATCAAAATTCAATTAGCTGAATGCAGAACACTAATATTTACGCTAACCCCTCTAGTATGGCCGAAAAAAGTACCTGATGAAAGGAAACTAAACATCTATTTTCCTTACATGAAGATGAAAGACAAAGACTAAACGGAGAACAAATTACTTTGATAATAGTCATCCAAGTCCTATAGAAAAAATATATATATAAAAGAAACCTTGTCTATTAACGATAGACCTAGTCTTGTCTTCCCGGTTGGTAATCAGACTCCGTTCTTTCGTTCTTGGCGTAAAAACTTTCTAAAAGTTCCTCAACGTTGGGTCTTTGATCTTGTGGGTTTATGCCATTTATTAGTCTGTGTATCTGTTTTTAGGACACACAGCTTAAAATGCTGAAGATTTTTGCCGTTGCTGATTTTTTTTTTTTTTTTTTTTTTTTTTTTTTTTTTAGTTTGTTCTTATCACGCACACAGTGTGGGTGTTGTGTGTGTGTGTGTGTGTGTGCGTGTGTGTGTGTTGTTTGTGTGTGTTTGTAAAATCAAGAGAAAAGAGAAGTTGGGCGCTAATCCAAAATTTGAATGAACCATTTTGAAATTCTCTCTATAAGAAGAACGCAAATTTCTAAAAAGCAATTACTCATCACAAGTTAAACTATTCATTCCTCAATTTCTTTCCTCTTCCACTTAATTAACGAGTACGAGATTACGGATTCAGTTCCATGCACTTACCAACCGACAAACTATAAAATCAGCAGAAAGGATATAAAAAAAAGAACAAAAAAAAGAAAAAATGGACATCTTAACCAAAATGCAAATGGGTTTGTGCTCCCTCACAACCGACCTTACCATGTCGAAGGGCTTTAGACATGGGGTTCAAGCCGGGGTTTCTTAATTATGAACCCTCCGCCACCCTCACACTGTGCTCAGTTGCCAGCGTCTCAATTTTGAAGTTATGTCCCTTGTTGAGCAATTACCAGTCTGTGATGAACGATCGTTAGGTTAGTTTCATTCCGTTCCTCCCGAAGCTCTCTGGATAAAACCGGGCTGTGTGGACGTAAGGCAGAAAATTGCTTGTACCACGTGTAGGGAATAAGTTGAGATAAATTTACATGGCAAAGGGTCCGTGGAGTTTATTTGCGTTTGTGACCTTCTCTACTTGGAATTCTGCCAACTGTTTGCTACCATGTAACACCGACATCAATCTATTTTGTTAATCTATATTTTTGTCTCGGCAGGTCGCCAAATTTGTATTTCAAAGGCGTCAACCTTACTGGTGAACCGAGAAGCGAAAATGGTGGTCTGGTGTTCGTAGAGCAACGCTAGGAAAGAAGAAAAAAAAACGCTAACACAGGAAACGGTTGTTGTTACTGACAATATACTGCCGTTCGCGAGGCTGGTTTCGTCTCTATGTCAACGAAGACTTCCGTTCGTTGGTTATAAACGCGTTGCAAAAGATCGAAACAACTAAACAAGCATACATGATAATATGAAGAACGATGATTTAGTTGAAGGACACACGAACTTCTGCCAATTTTATTTAACCTTTTCTGTCCTTCAATCCCCTTCACGCATTCCGAAAGCATTTGTTTTATTCCCTGACACTGCTGTCCCTTTAGCACACTCTCCCCTCCCCTCCCCTCCCCGCCCCCGCCCCTTCCATTTCCTTCTTCTCCTTTCAATACTCCGTTTGTCTTTTCTTCCACTGCATCACCTCCCGCTTTCATTCCCACAATTCTTTTCTCTTACGCCCAATTCTTACATTCTTGTTTCATTTCCTTGGTTCTCTCTCGCTTCCCTGTTGTAGTTGTTCTCACACTCGTTTCGTTCGTTTATGCTTTTTTTATTGATGATTTTCTTTATTTAAAATATGTAAGATATATATATATATGTATATATATACATATGTATATACATATACATTTGCACACACACACATATATGTATATATATATATTTATATATATATATACACGCATACATATACATATATATATCTAGATATAGATATAACTAAATATATATATATATAGATATGTATGTGTGTGTGTATGAGTGTTTCTGTCTGTCTGTGTCTGTGTGTGTGAGTAAATGTATTTATACATTTATATGTTTGTATATATTGCATATACACCTATAGAAATTAAGGCTGTCATATGAAAATTATGAGAACCACTACAAATGCAATATGTTATTTTAGCAAACACCAGAAGAAATAGATAGGACATGCACGTGCACATTCCGGAGGTCCCATATGCTAGGTAGGAAGCGGTTGCCAGTGTAATAGTCAGGCGAGTGACAGGAAATTTTCGCAAGGGATTCTTCTCATCAAGTAACACATAAACAGTACCATGAGAAAATACAGCATTCCCGTCAATGAGCCTTTAAGAAACTAGAG
>BOPN01001516.1:206005-208505 GCA_017312705.2 Penaeus japonicus
AAATAGTGAACAAAAGGAGGGTAAAAAATCAAACTTGAGAGAAGAAGAAACAGAACAATAACACAGACATATTAGGTAGAGAATATGCTATCAAAGAAAGGGAAGAGGGGGAGGCAACGAGGTGGCAACCTTACAGTGTGTATTTAGGGTTATATATATATGTACACACACACACACATACAAAGGAATATGTCCATGTGCAGATAGACAAAGAAATATGCATACGGTACAGCTTTTCAGCCAAATGCAAACATTTCTTTAATAATGCCGCAGTTACAGTGATCAGAACTTATAAGAAAATAATCAACACAATACTGATGCTTTTGAAGTTTTTCTTTTCGTATAAGCTTGCATTGCATATCATTGTCACTGCAATAAATGCAGTATTCTAGTGGAATACTGCATTTATTTTATCATATAAAGGATTGATCAGTTTAATGACTCTCTGTGATTGCAACATCATGATTAATTTTCCAGGTAATAACAATAAGGCAATCGGTTTCCTTTTTAACACATCCATTCACACATCCATCAGTCTTTTATTTTATTTTTTTTTTTCTTAGGTTCAGTTTCTAGATAACTTATATCTTCTCGATATATCCAATATACTCATGTTGTGAGTGTGTGTGTGTGTGTGTAAAATAATGACAATATAATGACAATTCATTATTTATTGAAATTTCAGAAGAATGGTATATTTCCGTTATGATTATTAGTGTGATTATATTTAATACCAGTATTATTATCATTATCAACATTTTTTTACTATAATTCTTTTTATTATTATTGTTATCATTATTACCATTCTTATTACTATTATCATTATCATTATTCTCATTGTCATCAATATCATCATCATTATCATTATTACAACTTATTATCATTATCATCACTCTTATTATCATTATCATTGTTATTACCATTGTTATCGTTATCATTATTATTATCATCATCAATATTCTTACTACTACTATCATTTTTATTATCATTCCTGTCATTATTATCATTATCATTAGTAACAGTGGTAGTATCATTATCATTACCATTGTCACTATTATCATCCTTTTTAATCATTATCATTATTATCCTTATCTTTATCACTATTGTCATCATCATCATTGATATTACTATTATGATCATCATTATTATCATAATCATTTTTACCATTATTGTTATCTTTATGATCAACATTATTGCTCTCATTACAATCATCATTGACATCATCCTTGATATTGTCCTTACTGTTATAATCATTATCATAACCATTATTATCATTATCATTAGTATCATTATCATCATCACTAATATTAATATTATTATCATTATTACCATTACTATTGTTTTCCTTGGTATTATTACTGTCATTATCATTATAAGCATTACTCTTATTACTATATTTATTCTTATCATTATGATCATGATCATCATGGGACTACTACTACTACTTCTATCATTAGTAGCAATATCATTATCATTATTGATATTACCATTATCATTGTTAGCATCAGTATTATTACTATTAATATTACTATCATTATTACTATTATTTCCATTGTCATTATAAATATTATACCTATTATTATCATCATCATCATTGTTATCATCATTATCATTGTTATTGCTGTCCTGATGGATCTTGAAACTGTTGTCTCATTTTCAAATAAATCTATTTTGTGTATAATGGGTTTTATGGCATATCATCATCACGGTTGTGTTTTTGTCATTCATTATCACCATTAGTATTGTTATTTATATCATTATCTTCATCACTAATTTTTATCATACTTATCATCATGATTATTATCGTTATCATTATCAGTATCATCAATGTTACTATCTTTATCATCATCATCATTTCGTGTAATTGTTACTAGTGTTATTACAATTATCATTATTACATTTACTAACATCATTATCATTTTTAGTGTTGTTATTGTCATTATCATTGTCATTATCATTAATGTTATTCTCTTTATCATTTTCTTTATTTGTATCACTATTACCATTATTTTTTCTTCATTAACATTATCATTGTTGTTATGATTATTATTATTATCATAATTAATTTTGTTATCATCCTCATTATCATCATTATCATCATCGTCATCCTCATCATTAACACTATCATTATCATTATTATAATTAACATTATGATAATAGTTATCTATATAAACATTGTCATTATCTTAATTCCCATTATCAACATTTCATCATTATCAGCATCCCTGCATCATCATTATCATCATCATTAATGCCATTAATAGTAATCCTCAAAGTAAAACGAAAACCAACGATAACAAAATATATCTATATTTTTTCCCTCCACCTTCAGCGAACAAGAGGACACAGGGGAGAAAAAGAGAGAGAGAGAGAGAGAGAGAGAGAGAGAGAGAGAGAGAGAGAAAGAGAGAGAGAGAGAGACGAAAAAAAAGACGAGTTCGTCCTTCCCGAGCGGCGAAGTCTTCTCCCCAAAGGGAGGAATGTCTTCCCCATGGTCTCC
>BOPN01001516.1:216005-223505 GCA_017312705.2 Penaeus japonicus
CTGGCATTTACTTTGGTATAGGAATGCTGTGCTTCTCCGAGTTTCCGACCCTCGACCTGGTAAGAATCAGTTGCTTTTCGTACACATTTATTTTCCAAATCCAGTTATCTCTGCAGCATAACCTCACCTTCTATAACAGTGACCATGTGAATCAATAATCAACATGATCAGTACATCATCTGTAGAAAGGAAAACTCATTATAATGATCTGTTTAGCCTTTAGTATATAATTATTTTTTGAACTTGTTTACATATGTTTGTCATTTCCAGGTATGTATTTATATAACATAACTCTTTCAGGTATTACTTGGCGTGGCAGGTATTGTGTTTACGGCTTGTTACCGCTTCATGGCATCCATGGCATTTGTCAAGAGAGACCAGGCTGGTGCCATTCTTGATGAAGGCTGTGACTTGAACATTGAAGGTGGAATTGCGGAGTAAGTCAAATATATACCCTTCTCTCTTACCTGTTTGAGTGTTGGGTGTTTGTTATGTGGTATACAGTCATAAACACACTCCCACAAACAATTGCACAGAGACAGGCAAACTCAAACTGGTATTTACACTTACACTCACACTCTTATACTCTCTCTCTATATCTCTCTATCTCACCGACGCACACATACACATGCACACGCACATGCACATGCACACGCACATGCACATGCACACACCCTAAAGAAATATGTACTAAATTCATTCATGCTCAGATAAAAACTTGCACCAACATGAAGCCAGGAAATAATTGTAATGTTTTCAAGCATCAAAGTGCAGATCTTTCTTGGCCAGTAGATTCCTCTTTTCTTTTTCTTTTCTTTATTAAGTTGAATTATAGATAGAAGAGAATGTTCAATGCAATGCATTTCTGCATCAGATCATTATAGAAAGTTGTTTAAGGGAAATTTGAATATAATTTAAAAAAATGTTCATAAAAAAAATTAAAGTGTTTATTTATATAAAAGAAAACTTACATATTACGATTGTCTACAGTAGGAGGAAATTTGGAGGGGGGAACTGGAGAGAAATTTATATCAATTGGTTTTTAAGACAAATATAGATTTATTTATATGAAACCAAAGGCTAGATTTGTTTGTAGTAGTGGTAATTATAGTAGCAATTATAAGGAAAAAGGTTAATAGAATTTTATCATTCTTTCTTGTTACAGAGAATAATTTCTGCACAAGTTTTGAATGCTACCATTTTGAACATATTGTTAATGGTTTAATTTTTTTCACAGGCATGTTAAGGATCTGATCATCCTAACCTCTGGTGTATGCTTACTCAGTACCATGACTCCATACTTCTGGTACCTCTGGCTGTTGGTAAGTGTCAGTACTGTTTTTGGACTTCGATTTTGATTTTGAGTTGTGATATAGGCTGCAGGTTCTTTTTTTTCTATGTCTTTTCCTTTTCTGTTTCATTACATACTGGGAAGAATTA
Organism: Penaeus japonicus; assembly: GCA_017312705.2. Classification (NCBI taxonomy): domain Eukaryota; kingdom Metazoa; phylum Arthropoda; class Malacostraca; order Decapoda; family Penaeidae; genus Penaeus; species Penaeus japonicus. The sequence continues at coordinate 217,446 of BOPN01001516.1, forward strand.
TACATATACTGGGATATGAATGTTTATGTTTATATACACTTTGTGGGTTGGTATGTGTATAAACATAATTATATATTTATATATTTACATAAATGTATACTCATATACACACACATTAGTTTTTATATCATTATCAGTATTACTAAGTTTAGTGCCACTGTTACCAGATGAAGCAATACATTTCAACCCCTTCCTAATAAATCCAGATTTTATGAAATCATGTTTTGCCTTATAAAGAAAAGTGTCTAATAATTAAGAAAAAACAAAAAGAAATGTATTTATCCCATGGGATTAGTTAAATGTGGGTAAAGTGGTTTAAGGTATTATGGTAAATGTATCTGACCTTCTTTTCAGGCTCCTTGTAGAGGAATACAGATGCTGTGGACAAATATCCTTGGCCCGTGGTTCTTCCAGCCGGCTCCCGAAGAACCACAGGACAAGAACCTTGAGAAGAAGCAGCGGAAATTAGAGAGAAAGATGAAGTACCGTTAACGTCTTTTGTTGAGGCTGAAAGTTTTTCACATTTCTGTTAGAAAATTTTGTTGTTTTTGCAATTTTATAAATTGCACTCTACAATTAATTTATTTTTATGGAGTAACATGAATTTGGAGAGTAGGCTTTCACCCTTACAGATGTTTGATTCTAAATTGATATTTGATATGTTGTGTACAATAACAGAATTCTATAGGGTTTGGTTTATTATTAGCAGATTGAGCTTGTGTTGTAATTATTTTTGTATTCCTGTCAATTGTTTTTCTATTGTATCTCTATTATTTATAGTTGGTTAATAGATATGGAAGGTACACAATTCCTCATACAGTTCACCCACCTACTTTGTATTTTGTGAGCTTCACCAGGAAAATAATAATTTTGAAATATTAGACTTCTTTTATATAAATTGCTTTAGGCAAGGGACTCAAAAATGGCATTTTTTTACTCCTATACCTCTATAATGTACACCAATATGCACCCATTTGTACTTCAATGACTGTAGCTCCAGATTTGGTATAACTGCAATAAAGAAATGAGAAGAAATTGCCAATCCTTAATATGTTACTCTTATTTGCATGTAACTGTACTCAATTTTAAGTAAATCCCTAGTTTCATTGGAAGGCTCATCATTTTTTTATGCTATTCTCACCGGAGATAGAGACATGCTTTGAACATGTGTGCTTGGAAGACAAGGTACCATCAGATCAGCCAGTGATGGAGGACACTTGCCTGACAGGGTCATGCGATAAATGTCCTAGTTGGACAGGTATTTAAGTCTTCATTTACAATCTTACCTAGAGTTCAAAGAGATAAAGAGATTGTGTTCAACTGAGGCATAGACATAACACCTACTCACAACCTTGCTTCACCGTCGTGTTTCATACATGTTTGTCTCCTCAATTTGTTAGCCTATTCAGACCCTTTACAGTTGTGTTTCAGCCTATCCTGCATGCAGAGAATATACTTGTGTGTGTGTGTAAAGAGTACATGAAGAGGTATAGTTGGGTAATCTGGGAGGAGGGAATGTAAGAGTAGCATATATTTCAGTATGTAAATTTTTATTTTATGGCGTACGGTGCCAACCAAAGTTTCACAAAGTAGGTGGGCATATTGTACCTGTTTGTTGACACTTTGTATGAAGAAACATGGCTGTGTTTTCTTGTTTTCTGTGTTTGCTTAGTCTTGATGAGCAAATCCCAATTTTTTGTAAAGGTGTCTTCATCGTCATCCTATTCTATATCATTAGCCTAGTGATTCTTGAACTTTAATGGGGTTTAGTATTAGATTTGTTTATCCATAAAACTATTCCTTGCTTGTTTTTGATGCTGCAAAGGTTCTAGCAATTTATTCCTAATTATTTCCCACAAAATAAATTTGTTTGAATAGTTTCCTTCACCCAGTGGTTCAATGGTGGCTTATTGTTTATTCTTTCTTTCATCTGAACAGGAAGTAAAAGAAATATATATTCTCATCACATAAGTATGTAAGTGGAGTATTAATGTGCCAGATTCATTCACAAGTGTATGTAATATAGAATATGAGAAACCAGAGTATTGCATCACGAAAATCTGAACACACTCAATATCTGTTTAGGATTATTTTCATTATTTACTCTATTTGTTGGTGGATAATTCTGAGCTAAGGCTAGTGATAAGATTACATGGTTGTACAGTTTGCATAATACCATATTAAATTATTTAGTGTACGAAGACTGACCAAGATTGAATACAGTAAAAAGCATAAGAGTTGGGTATGTGGCACCAGGAAGCAGACAATATATTGTCCATATTGTGTCTACATGTGAATATTGTATACATATCCCGTTTTTAATATATGACTACGCTTTTAAAAATGCATCGAGTCTTTTAATCTATACAGAATGTGTAATATGCTATAAAAGTAATTTTCTATCTTAATCTTAGCCATTTAATACCAGGGAAACACACCTTACTATGCCAAGTGAAAGAATTGCATGAGGTTATGATATTTATAATTATGTTTTGATGCTTCCAATAAAAGATGAAGTTTTGTGAGGACGAATTTTGTAAGGCACAGCTTGCTACGAACTTTGCTATTCTCGAAGGATTTTGCACATCCGAAGTCCACTTTTCTATAGATCGCCGTCTTTTTTCTAGTAGCACGTATGTAAGTAAGTATTTGGTGGAGAGATTGTACCATGTGGTGACTATTTTACTATTGAGGGAAAATGTGAAAGATATAGTTATAGACATCCTTCAGTACTTGAATGTATCTATTTTTGTTTTACAATAATTAATATATCTTACTGTTGTGGTAGGTAGAATCTACCTAACTTTCTTTGCTCAACGTCTCCATCCCACTTATTTAAAAAAATATATATATCACTCATAATATTCTACATCAGTCCACAAGAATCACTCCTCATTAGCAGATTTATCAGAAAGTGAGTCATTATGTAGTCGAGATCATGTTAGTTGAAATTTCATATTTGGATGTTGTAACTACGATATTTAAATTTTGTATTGAGTTCATGCATTAGCATTAAATGTTTGTGACATCATAGAAATAATCTGAATACTAGACCCATTTGGTTGACATATTATAGAATTATTCTAGCTTGCAGATTCTGTGCTAAATGTAAGCATGTGTATTTGTTATTCCCATGAAGACGCGTGTTCTATGTATAGGGTTTCTACATAAAACAGTTTCTGCAGTGTAGCCCTCAAGTTCACCATTGTGATTAAAGTGTCAATTATCTGAACTGCTATTTATTATCATTTATTTGATTTTGCACATAACACTGGATATTAGGGGAATAGGTGGTTTTATAAATCCACTTATTATTTGGAGAGAAAAACAATCTCTAGAACTTATTTGATCATACCATTATAATCCTTTGTAATTATTTTCTTAGTAACAAAATTCATGATCATATTATGTTTTGATTTAAAAATTATATATATGCTTAACAGTGTTAATCACAAATACAAGTAAAAAATATGTGTAAATATAGAGTCAATTAACTGACTTTTAATAGAACAAGTCAATTGTGTTAAATGGTAGCACAAGGCAGAAGATTGAATTATGACTTCAGTAAACAGTAGTCTTAGTTAAAAAGTCATTTAGGTATAAATGGAGTTGTGTACAGACATATTTTACCTGCCTAACAAAACTGAAGAGATTTCCAAAAAGCATTTGTTTGAGAGTGGTTTACCATACACATATGAAATTAATTGGTATTACAGAAATCAAGAGGATAGTATTTGGCAAGAAAATTACACCAATTGGTAGCATCAATATTTTTCACTCTTATAGTAATTTGCATTGTATTGTTTCCTGTGATTGTTATCTCTTCAATCACAGTCCTACAGTAGAAGGCAGCAAAGGTTATAAATGTTTGTATATTATATTCACCATACAAAGTATTTTAGAAACAATATAAAACATTGGTAGTCCATGAACAATAATGTACTATATATAATACTTGGATATATATTGTTTGCACCATAGACTAAGCAAAGCATGTTTTGGAGTTCTTTAAATAACATTTTTTAATGTTTTTTGTAAATTCACTGAAGTACATTTTAGTATGACAACTGTATTGCAGTGTTGTAATTGCATTTTTTTTAATGAAAAAAGAAAATATGTATATATATATACTTCTTCAGTTCTGCCACTTTAACCAAATAACAAACTCCAAACCAGTATATGTTCAGGGTAAGAAAATGATATGTAAGAACTGTATAAATATTTACAGTAGCAATATCATTACTTTCTTACTGTCATTAGGAGGAATAAGCTGTTTGGTTGCATTGAGGTGGGTTTGGTCAATGCAAACACCAGATCATAGATATTCATCATCTATAAAGTTGTATGCAATTATGAGAGGATTTAACTAAACCTCTGCAGTTTAGAAGCCCAATGCTTAAATGTTCGAGTAGTGTTATGTGAATAGTGCTTGTCAAGTAGCTACAAGATATTATTGAGATGCTTTAAATAGATTGGCATATTAACATATGGTAGATGAAGGAAAATGTAAAGAAAAAATGTGACAGATTTTACCCCTTTTTCTATTCTGATTCTGACGAGGGTTTATTTCAAATAAATGGTAAACAAAGTGCTTTCTCCTTGAATTATCATTTTTTTGCAACATTTTATATGTGTAAATTTAATGGTATGTTAACACATTGTCAGAGCTGTTAGTATTGCACATTATTTTGTCAATTCATGGTTCTCATAGTCATTCATGTGATAGGTGAGACTCAGAAGGGTCAATTTAGAACCATTTATTGTTGTAATACACTCCTTGGCAAAGCAAGTTACTTAGAACTTTTCATGTAGATTTCTTTAGATTATTTCAAAAGTATGGAGATAGTAAAACACTTGTGTCACATACATCAAATATAGCTTTATTTTGTCTCTTGTCTACTGGAACTAGATAGTAATTATCAAGTTATAAAGTCTGGACAATTATCACCTCTTTTAGATTTTTCTCATGGCTGTGATGTGAAGGAATGGACTGAGGAAATGTATGTCTTAAGATTCCTGATTTTCAATAAGTTGAACACACATACAAATGGAGGCTACTCATAATGAGGTGGACTTTGATTACAGCAGCTGTGAAATGTGTCATCCTGTTGCATCGAAATATTAATTAACAGTCGTATTAGTGTGCATGTTCTATACACACCGTATCTTCCAATTTTGATAATGTTAAGGCCACCTGACGTGATTCACATATACATTCATTTGTAAAGTTGTGTTCAAGTGAGGTTGAATTTTGATTAATAACAATCCAAATTCAGAAAATAATTTAAATGTTAACAGCAGTCATCAAAGTAAAAGGGAATTTCTTACAACCTTTCAATAAGGAAGAGTTGTATATTGTTTCATATCTACTGTCATAGAACACAATATTATTCATGAATATCTGTATTTGTAAGTAATAATATTAAGGCAAAGGAAGGTTATCTGTCAAGATATAAAAGAGAATGCAAGAAATACTCAAACATTTGAAAACATTTGAAAATAATCAGTGTGTGATGTACAATTTAAGTTTTTAACTCGACATCAGTGTCATGTAAACTCTTCCTGTATAAAAAGAAATCTGATAGAAAGTAAACATGAACTCTTTGATAACTATATATTTTATGGAGTAGAGTTTTACCACCCAAGGCAGGCTCAGATGATTTTCCCTTTTTTTAATTTATTTTTTAAAGATTATTCTCAGTACTTGGACTCAAGGCAAAACAGATCACCGAGAACAAGTCACAGTTCTCTTTCATTGCAGTTTGCTTTATTAAGTCATTAGGAGCTTCTAATATGCATAATATGGCACTGTTTATCAGCAATCATGAGCTTTTACAGGTAAATTACTAGTTCTTAAATTTGGATTAAAAACCCAGTCACCTATAACTTTGAGCTTGGGATGAACTAGATACATTGCCTTTATTCGTTTAGTCTTTTGAACATTGAGACAGGAGTAACCTTATTGTTTTACAAATTTCATGGGTAAAACAATTACCCTTACTGCATAGCTTCTATAACTTTTATGTGTAACTCGCCAACATACTTTAAATTAGGATATCT
>BOPN01001516.1:276005-288970 GCA_017312705.2 Penaeus japonicus
GAGAGGGAGAGAGAGAGAGAGAGAGAGAGAGAGAGAGAGAGAGAGAGAGAGAGAGAGAGAGAGAGAGAGAGAGAGAGAGAGAGAGAAAGAAAGAAAGAAAGAAAGAAAGAAAGAAAGAAAGAGAAAGAGCAAGTTATACAACAGTACCGTGACCCAACCAACATACTAAATCCGTCATGATCCTTAACAGCCCTCACCAGACCTGTACAACCTGCTGACCATCGACGCCATTCTGAGCATGTACTCCCTCCCCCGCAGCACCCTCAGCGTGACGCAGTTCTGGCGACGTTACGGCTACCAGGTCGGGCCTTACACGCTCCATCTCGATGACATCGAACACGGCATCCTCAGAGGTACGAAGGACAGGGATGGTGAATAGGAAATGCAGAAGGGATGAACTAGAGGACAATAAGAGGATATTAAGAAAGGGATTCTTACAAGAGGTTCAGATTTAGGGAATGGATTTAGAAAGCAATATCATCCCCACTCCTGTTATTCATTGAGATGACGTCATCTTATGCACGAAATTTATTGAAATTGTGCTTCCATTCGGCATCGATACTAACCCGATCACACTCCTCAGGAAACCGACCTCACCCGACTTCCGGAGACGTGATGTTCGCGTCGGATGATTCTCGTCGGGTACTCACACTTCCGGCCGACCACCGCATCCATTCCGTCCTTAACTGCGGCGCTGCGGTAGGTTGAGGGTCTCGCCATTCTCATAAGTGTGTGTGTGGGGGGGTGGGGGGGAGGGGGCATTTGGTTAATATTTGGTTGTTGTTGTTATTGTGTGTGTGAGGGGGAGGGGGGCATTCTTGTTGTTTTGTTGTTGTTGTTATTGTGTGCATGGGGGAGGGGGGGGGGAAGGGGCATTCTTGATATTTGGTTGTTGCTGTTATTGTGTGTAGGGGGAGGGGCATTCTTCCTGCTTTCTTGTTATTGTTATTGTGTGTGTGGGCTTCTTGAAGTAGATTTCTCTTTAAAGTATTGAGGAGGAAGTGCAAACCATGTTCCTTCATGTCGTTAGGTTTACTCCTCTTGATCCCATACAAGAATCATGGCCCTTTCCTTTCCAGTAAAAAAAAAATAATAATAAAAAATAAAACGTGGTAGATTAAATCAAATGAACAATCTTTCATCCACCAACACCTAACCAACTCCACAGAGCTGCCCGCCCCTGGCCTCGTACTTCGCCTCTGACCTGGACCGAAAGCTGGACACATCCATGGCCAACATGTGCCGGGATGGAGTCACGTCCATCAACAAGTCCACCATCATCATCAACTCCATCTTCGAGTGGTTCCGGAGCGACTTTGGGGCCACAGAGGAAGAAGCGCTCAGGTGGGGGACCGCTCGACCGAGAGATCGATTTCTGTTTTTTTGAGGTTTATTCGTAACGTTAAAGAGATTATGGTGTGAATCAGGTTTGATGAGCAGGTTCAAGATTTGGGTACAGATTAGGTGATTAAGTCAAGTATGGTTATTTATGGTGTATGGTTTCCTAGTAAAGCTTAGAGCTGAGACAGTCAGTTACAACAAGGAGCGGTAAACCAAGGCTATCTATAATGATGTATAAGAATATCATTGCCCGTAGTATGTCTCATAACACAATCAATATATCAGCAAAATCCAAAATGAATGAACAAAACGTACCCCATTTCCATTCATCTCATCCAGTAAAACGTACAACCATTTTAAAAGGACAAAAATGCGCAAAATTTCACTTCACAACCTCACATCTCAATAACCCAAAATGCTAAACTCTTCGCAACTTCTTCCCCCAAGATTTCTAGCGAACTGTTCCGACGACCCGGCCAGGAGCAGCGCCCTCAACGCCGCCGCCGAAGGGAAGCGCCGCTACACTTACTACTACGACTGGTCTCTTAACAATGTAAGTCCTTTAGGTATTCCTTATTCATTATTCTTTATTATTTCAATCTATACTTTGTTCTTTTACCTTTTTTTTGATAATGATATTTTTAGTTGTGCTATGCCTGGTTTCTTCAATTATCAAAAAGATCGGTTGTTTATATAAACCCGTGATTGGATTCGATCCTGTGTACAGACGTCTGCCGACATCGCCTCACGGATGTACAGAACAGATATACACCATGAGCGGTATATTGATTCATGATTCATGGTTCTGTACGTCCTTTAGGCGAGGTGTGTAAGCGCCCGCAAGTACGACTTTATCAGACCGCGGACCATAAGAATATTTTGTCATAAGTTTCTTTCCTTTGTTTCTTCCACTACGACTGGTGTTGCATTTTTTTCCAGGCTCTTTGTTCTTCATGATTTAATCTGCGTTTTGGCATTTTGTTTTATTTCACCGCTCATTAGTTTTAATAGTATATGTTATTCTCTGGTTTCAATAATTCCTTCTTTTATCACTTGCCCTTTCTCCCACAGTCCACTCTTTGCCTAGTATTGTGCATTCACTTTGCAATCTTATGCGTTCTGGGTGTTGCAAACGACTTAGATTACCGTTGTTTTCTATAGAATTAATAGCTTTAGTTGCTGACTTTTGTCAGCTAAAGTCTGCCTTACTAAACTGAATACATTGCGCGGTAAACATTCAGTTTGAAGAAAGCACTAGACAACGCTTACTGACTCAACAATATTATCTTGGGACTTCGGGAGCGAATTAAAAATATATCTCTATATTAGATCGCAGTATAGTCTCTCTCTTACTAGATCCTAGAATGACGTGGTTGAAATGGCACTTCCTTTAGTGTCCTCCGGTCACGTGTTGCACTGGATAGGATTTATAGTAAGGTCTGATGTACCTGTTTTGTCCGGACTAGATTCACGTTCTTGGTGCTCGCTTTGATGGTCGTCAACTCCATGTGAAACCTCATGAAATACCTGGATGGCTAACATAGGATGTGATTTTTTTTCTACCGAGAAGATACGTTTATTTATTTATTTATTTATTTGTTAAAGGTTTCTTCAGGACAACTGGGGATAGAACAGACGTTTGAGAGTTGAGCTAAATTGCTTAGGAACAAGCGTTAGCGCCCCCTCCCGTCGTTAGTGTGATGAATTACTTCCTCACGTCAGGGTAATGCATGATATGTGGGTTTATAAATAATATGGGCAACGATAATAATGCAGTTGTACTAAAATTGATACCAAAATGTCGGCTGAAAATATATGCGCATATAATGATCACAATAAGTGGCCTACTATATAAATCACCTCAACTCAGATGCACCTCAATCAACTCAATTCGTTACAATCGACAGATTTGCACAAAATTCCCGATCATGTTCCATGCATAGTGAATGACCGTCACTCGCCAGTGCTAAGATGTTACTGTCACTTATCTGTGTGTTATGTATAGGTGTCTCCTAATTCCATACTGAACATATGGGATATTCTATGTGCTACTGATCTCATGTTTTCAATATAAAAGTGTCCCCGTGTGCTCCAGCTTCTGCTCACATGTTTTCGCTTCGCTTTGCGCTCTCTAATTACACAGATTATCTACAAGATCAGATTATCTACACGGTCCGGATCGCGGGTTCTCATGACCAAATAAGGTCTTTTCATAGGGGGTGTGTGAAAGGCGAGGTCGAATGTCGGTACAGCCGAGGTCAGGTCATAGGCAACGTTCTCCCAATCTCGCTGCCGTCATATTTAGTATTATACACCTTAATAGTATACTTGTGGTACACATTTATGATGCTCTCTCTCTCTCTCTCTCTCTCTCTCTCTCTCTCTCTCTCTCTCTCTCTCTCTCTCTCTCTCTCTCTCCTTCCCTCCCTTCCTCTCTCTCCCCTTCGCATAAACACCCACAAACAAACACAAATTGTAAGTATCTATAGAATATAACATATACTTAGGTAAAAAAAAAAAAAAAAAAAAAAAAACAAGAGTAACAGAGACGCGGGTCGATACCCTCATGCAGTAACTCCATCTAATGACGAGGTCTTTTTCCAGATGTAGAGACTACTGTACATGTGGTTCTTCTCAACATCTACGACCTTAAGGACGATTGCAACATATCAATTGCCATGGTTGCCGTAGTAATGACCTTCCCTGCATGTACAAAATAGTGATATGTGTTATGTCAGAGTTCAAATTCCGTTGCTTTTATAGAGATGGTTCATGTTTGTTCTATAGCTCGTGTACAGAGCAGTACTCTTAGATGTGAATACTCTGTTTATATGTTTTTGACTTGTATGTCTTCTCTATATGCTTTGTCCTTTATCAAGAGTCAATGTCGAGAGCACTATAATTATGATTATGTCAACCTACTTGGCATGTATATCAAAGAAGATTATAAAGCCTTGTCAATTATGATTATTCTCATGGGTTATGATAACAACTTATAATCATAAATCTCTTTCTATGAATACTCTGTTTATATGTTTTTGACTTATATGTCTTCTCTATATGTTTTGTCCTTTGTTAATCCATGCGTGTCCTTTGTTCGTGGTATAAGTTTGTCCTTGTACTGTACACACTGCTTAATAAAAATGTACAAAAATTACCTGAATATTTGCCTTACCTTTATCAGATAAGGTTCTTTCAGTCTTCAGGTTCGTTAGGAATCGTTCGAGCTTATAGCTGCCATTAGATTCCTTCTATTTCTGCTATTTGTGTGATTCATGTGCATAAGTTTTCTTTGTCTTTTTATTGTTGAACATATATCCCTGCTTGCTAGACCTATGCTTCCTGCAAATGATGCTTTAGATACGTACAAATAAACTGATGTTCTTGTGTGTTATTTTGTGTGTTACGTCCTCTATCCATGGAAGGTAATTCTGTGTTGAAGAATGACAGCCATTCCTATTGTGATATTTATGATATTTAGTGCCGAAAATTATTTTACATTTGTAGATAACATTGCAAGAAGAGCAATAATGATGATCAAATGATAACCAGAACAAGATGCTGAATTTTATAACAAGTGTGATGAAAAACAACATTTATTGCATCGCCAATGTTTTGTATATATAGATGTTATCCCACGTATTACAGAAGCTGCTCTTAGCTTTTCAATACTTCAATATATTCGATCAAAAGACTGAAAAAGTGTGTTTCTGTGTGTGAGTGTGTGTGTATATATATATATATATATATATATATATATATATATATATATATATATATATATATATATATATATGTGTGTGTGTGTGTGTGTGTGTGTGTGTGTGTGTGTGTGTGTGTGCAGGGGTGAAAATTCACAAAATCTATTATAGTTGCTCCTTATCCTAAGGTCGGATGGATGGATGGTAAATCATTAAACTTAACTTTTTTTTTAAATACACAGAATTTCGTTGGATAACACCGACACACGCACGTACACACGAACGCACTCAATATATTTTTTTGTTGTTTCTGCTTACCAATATGCCCTTATATGTGTTTCCGCGTGTGTGTCTGTATGAATTTGGCGCGTGAATGTATTTGAGAATGACTGATAATTCGTGTGTCTTTGTGTGTCTGACTGGTAAAGTGAGTGCAAGCGTGCATGCATGTTCATGCAATTGCATAAATGACATTTCATTCGTTGCGTGTGATTAGCGTGTTTGAATAAGTCTAAAATATTGAAATCCTAACCTCATGCACTCAACACCTGTTCGGGTGTGGCAGTTCGAAGTCGACCAAGCGGAAGCCCATCCTTGTGGTTTGACCATTACAGGACTCCTTATCCTGAGCACTAGGGTGAAGGATTACACGAACGTTCTGCGCCTAACTTTTTCGAGCTGATATGTCGCTTTTCTCAATCTCGAAATGGGGACTGACCGCAAGTCGGGGCGCAAGCATGTTGCAAATCTACTGCCGCGGCCGGGGATCGAACCCGGGACCACAAGGGTCACAGCCCAGTGCCTTATCCACTAGGCCATCGTGGCAGTACCTGTCTGGAGGCGAAATGTCTATTTCAAGGGATGAGCGGTGCGTGAGCGCGCGCGCGTGCGCGCGTGTGTGTGTGTATTATAATAATTATTGTCAAGATCATTTATTTAATCAATACTACAGTTGCCCTTATTATTATTATTATTATTGTTATTATCATTACTATTATTATTATTATCATTATTATTATTATTAACATTAAATTATGAATATTATTAGTAGTAATAGCATATTTATCATTATCATTAATATCATTTTATTATCATCATCTTTATTTTATCCTTATCACTAATATCATGACTATTAGTATATTTATTCTTATTCCATTTCATATTTCTATCATCTTTATCATTATTATCATTACCGTGTTTATCATAGTTGTTACTATTATCATCGTTTTTGAAATAAAATGTGTATATATATGTATGTATATGTATATTTATTTATCTATACGTATACAAACATATATGTATATACATATATAGACATATATTAATGTATGTGAAAAGTATATATGCTTATTTGTGTGTGCCTGTTTGGACCAACAGCAAAATTCACAAAATCTTAATTAACATTACTCGATGTGATGAGCGTGGTCTGTGCGTGTATGTTCGAGCCTGTTTGCACGCGCGTGCGCTCGTGTGTGTCTCTGTGTGTGTGTGTGTTTGTGTGTGCGTTTGTGTGTAAGGAAAGTATATTTGTGCTTGTTTATATGTGTGTTTGAAAAAAAAAATCACAAAATCTTGCATAGTTGCTCCTTGTCCAACGGTCGGTAGGATGGGCGGCAAATCAAGAATTAATCTAAACTCCTATTAACTAGAACACAGGATTTCGTTGGATAAAACCGATACACGCAATTACACACGAACGTACCAATATTTTTATTTATTTATTTTTTCGCTTACCAATATGCCCTATATGTGTTTCCGTGTGTGTTCAAAGCGAATTGGCGCGTGAATGTATTTGAGAATGACTGATAATTCGTGTGTCTTTGTGTGTCTGACTGGTAAAGTGAGTGCAAGCGTGCATGTATATTAATGCAATTTCATAAATCCCATTTCATTCGTTGCGTGTGATTAGCGCGTTTGAATGTGTCTAAAAATATTGAAACTTGCAACCTCATGCACCCAACACCTGTTCGCGGCAGTTCGAAGTCGACCAAGCGGAAGCCCATCCTTGTGGTTTGACCATTACAGGGACCTCTTATCCTGAGCAATTAGTGAAGGATTACACGAACGACTCCTGCGCCTAACTTTCTCGAGCTGATATGTCGCTTTTCTCAATCTCGAAAATGGGACTACCCGCAAGTCGGGGCGCAAGCATGTTGGGTGAAATCTACTGCCGCGGCCGGGGATCGGAACCCGGGACCACAAGGGTCACAGCCCAGTGCCTTATCCACTAGGCCATCGTGGCAGTACCTGTCTGGAGGCGAAATGTCTATTTCAAGGGATGAGCGGTGCGTGAGCGCGCGCGCGCGCGCGCGCGTGTGTGTGTGTTATAATAATTATTGTCATGATCATTTATTTAATCAATACTACAGTTGCCCTTATTATTATTATTATTGTTATTATCATTACTATTATTATTATTATCATTATTATTATTATTAACATTAAATTATGAATATTATTAGTAGTAATAGCATATTTATCATTATCATTAATATCATTTTATTATCATCATCTTTATTTTATCCTTATCACTAATATCATCATGACTATTAGTATATTTATTCTTATTCCATTTCATATTTCTATCATCTTTATCATTATTATCATTACCGTGTTTATCATAGTTGTTACTATTATCATCGTTTTTGAAATAAAATGTGTATATATATGTATGTATATGTATATTTATTTATCTATACGTATACAAACATATATGTATATACATATATATATATATTAATGTATGTGAAAAGTATATATTATTATTTGTGTGTGCCTGTTTGGACCAACAGTAAAATTCACAAAATCTTTAATTAATATTACTCGATGTGATGAGTGTATCTGTAGTGTGTATGTTCGAGCCTGTTTGCGCGCGTGCGCTCGTGGGTGTGTCTGTGTGTGTTTGTGTGTGCGTTTGTGTATGTGGTAAGTATATTTGTGCTTGTTTATATGTGTGTTTGAAAAAAAATCACAAAATCTTGCATAGTTGCTCCTTGTCCAACGGTAAACGGTCGGTAGGATGGGCGGCAAATCAAGAATTAATCTAAACTCCTATTAACTAGAACACAGGATTTCGTTGGATAAAACCGATACACGCACATACACACGAACGCACTCAATGTTTTGATTTATTACCAATATGCCCTTTTATGTGTTTCCGTGTGTGTGTCTGTATGAATTTGGGGCGTGAATGCATTTGAGAATGACTGATAATTCGTGTGTCTTTGTGTGTGTCTGACTGGCAAAGTGAGTGCAAGCGTGCATGTATGTTAATGCAATTGCATAAATGACATTTCATTCGTTGCGTGTGATTAGCGCGTTTGAGTAAGTCTAAAAATATTGAAACTTGCAACCTCATGCACCCAACACCTGTTCGCGGCAGTTCGAAGTCGACCAAGCGGAAGCCCATCCTTGTGGTTTGACCATTACAGGGACCTCTTATCCTGAGCACTAGGGGTGAAGGATTACACGAACGACTCCTGCGCCTAACTTTCTCGAGCTGATATGTCGCTTTTCTCAATCTCGAAATGGGGACTGACCGCAAGTCGGGGCGCAAGCATGTTGCAAATCTACTGCCGCGGCCGGGGATTCGTCCCGGGACCACGCGTCACAGCCCAGTGCCTTATCCACTAGGCCATCGTGGCAGTACCTGTCTGGAGGCGAAATGCTCATTTCAAGGATGAGCAGTGTGAGGCAGGCGCGCGCGCGTGTGTGTGTGTGTTATAATAATTATTGTCATGATCCCTATTTAATCAATACTATGGTGCCGTCCCTTTTATTATTATCATTATTATTATTAATAATATTACTATTATTATTATTATCATTATTATTATTATTAACATTAAATTATGAATATTATTAGTAGTAATAGCATATTTATCATTATCATTAATATCATTTTATTATCATCATCTTTATTTTATCCTTATCACTAATATCATCATGACTATTAGTATATTTATTCTTATTCCATTTCATATTTCTATCATCTTTATCATTATTATCATTACCGTGTTTATCATAGTTGTTACTATTATCATCGTTTTTGAAATAAAATGTGTATATATATGTATGTATATGTATATTTATTTATCTATACGTATACAAACATATATGTATATACATATATAGACATATATTAATGTATGTGAAAAGTATATATGCTTATTTGTGTGTGCCTGTTTGGACCAACAGCAAAATTCACAAAATCTTAATTAATATTACTCGATGTGATGAGCGTGGTCTGTGCGTGTATGTTCGAGCCTGTTTGCGCGCGCGTGCGCTCGTGTGTGTCTCTGTGTGTGTGTGTTTGTGTGTGCGTTTGTGTGTAAGGAAAGTATATTTGTGCTTGTTTATATGTGTGTTTGAAAAAAAAAATCACAAAATCTTGCATAGTTGCTCCTTGTCCAACGGTCGGTAGGATGGGCGGCAAATCAAGAATTAATCTAAACTCCTATTAACTAGAACACAGGATTTCGTTGGATAAAACCGATACACGCAATTACACACGAACGCACTCAATATTTTTATTTATTTATTTTTTTCTGCTTACCAATATGCCCTTATATGTGTTTCCGTGTGTGTGTCTGTATGAATTTGGCGCGTGAATGCATTTGAGAATGACTGATAATTCGTGTGTCTTTGTGTGTCTGACTGGTAAAGTGAGTGCAAGCGTGCATGTATATTAATGCAATTTCATAAATCCCATTTCATTCGTTGCGTGTGATTAGCGCGTTTGAATGTGTCTAAAAATATTGAAACTTGCAACCTCATGCACCCAACACCTGTTCGCGGCAGTTCGAAGTCGACCAAGCGGAAGCCCATCCTTGTGGTTTGACCATTACAGGGACCTCTTATCCTGAGCACTAGGGGTGAAGGATTACACGAACGACTCCTGCGCCTAACTTTCTCGAGCTGATATGTCGCTTTTCTCAATCTCGAAATGGGGACTGACCGCAAGTCGGGGCGCAAGCATGTTGCAAATCTACTGCCGCGGCCGGGGATCGAACCCGGGACCACAAGGGTCACAGCCCAGTGCCTTATCCACTAGGCCATCGTGGCAGTACCTGTCTGGAGGCGAAATGTCTATTTCAAGGGATGAGCGGTGCGTGAGTGCGCGCGCGCGCGTGTGTGTGTGTTATAATAATTATTGTCATGATCATTTTTATAATCATCACTACAGTAGCCCTTATTATTATTGTTATTATTATTACTATTATCATTATCATTGTTATTATTATTATCATTATTATCAATACATTATGAATATAAGTAGTATTAGTAGCACATTTATCATTATCATTAATATCATTTTATTATCATCTTTATTTTATCCTTATCACTAATATCATCATGACTATTAGTATATTTATTCTTATTCCATTTCATATTTCTATCATCTTTATTATTATTATCATTACAGTGTTTATCATTGTTGTTATTATTATCATCGTTTAAGAAATAAAATGTGTATATATGTATGTATGTATGCATGTATATATATATATATATATATATTTATATATATACATATATATAGACATATGTGTATATATATAGAGAGAGAGCGAGAGAGAGAGGGAGAGAGAGACATATCTCTCTCTCTCTCTCTCTCTCTCTCTCTCTCTCTCTCTCTCTCTCTCTCTCTCTCTCTCTCTCTCTATATATATATATATATATATATATATATATATATATATGAGTGTGTGTGTGTGCGTGCGTACGTGTGTGTTTGTGTGTGTATGTGTGCTTGTGTCCGTCGTGCGTGTGTGTATGTCTCGATCTATGTGTGTGTGTTTGTGTGTCTCCGTCTAGGGGTTTGTGTGTGTAAATTATTCTTTTAGTTTGTAAGTTTTTTTTATTTTTTTTAAGGTACTTTTCAACGATTTGTTAGGGGTGAGAATATGTATGTTTATTAAATGTCTGCGTGTGTGTTTGTTTAGTATGTGTATGTGTGCACGTTTGTTTCTGTAAGTGTGTAGATGTGTGCGTATGTATACGAGAGTACTTCAGAGCGAATTATTTATTGAATTTTATGAGCGCGGTTTGTGTGTTGCATCTTATGTATATACGTCTATTTGTGTGTGTGTGCGTTTGCGTCTATGTGTTTGTGTGTATGTGTATGTGTGTGTGTGTTTGCGTCTAAGTGTGTGTGTTTGCGTCTATGTGTTTGTGTGTTTGCGTCTAAGTGTGTGTGTGTTTTTGTCTATATGTGCGTGTGTGTGTATGTATGAGTGTATGTGTATGTATGAGTGTGTGTGTGTGTCTGTGTGTTTGCGTCTATATGTGCGTGTGTTTGTGTATGTATGAGTGTGTGTGTATGTATGAGTGTGTGTGTGTCTGTGTGTTTGCGTCTATATGTGCGTGTGTTTGTGTATGTATGAGTGTGTGTGTATGTATGAGTGTGTGTGTGTGCGTGCTTGCGTCTGTGTATGCGTGTGTATGTGTTTGCGCTTATGTGCGTGTGTGTGTATGTTTATGATTATGTGTGTGTGTGTTTGTGTGTGTGTGCGTATGTGTATGCGTGTGTATGTGTTTGCGCTTATGTGCGTGTGTGTGTATGTTTATGAGTATGTGTGTGTGTGTTTGTGTGTGTGTGCTCGCTTGTGAGTGTGTGTGTGTGTGTGTGTGTGTGCGTGCGTGTGAGTGTGTGTGTGTGTATATGTGTGTGTGTGCATATATATATATATATATATATATATATATATATATATATATATATATATATATATGTATATATATATATAGATATAGATATAGATATTTGTACATATATATACATATATATGTATATTAAAATATATATATGTATATATATATGTACATATATATATATAACATATATACATATAAATACACACACACACACACATATATATATATATATATATATATATATATATATATATATATATATATATATACATATATATTCGTATGTATACGTAAATATATAAACAGCTCCGAAAGCTGCCTGACGACCTTTGGCTTCCGCGAGAGAAGGTTTTAGTCCATAGTCCAGGAGATGCTACTCTTCCCTGTTGCGTATCCAAAGTAAATAAAAAAAAGAGAAGTTGCATAACAAAGCATGGCATGTTGACTCTGGTGACTTGCAACATGCAAATTAGCACCATAGAGCAAAAAGTGAATGAGAGAAAAAAAAAAAATAATAATAACGCAACTTCTAAAAATGCCAAAGACGCTAAAAATACCTATTTTAGTCAATTTGATCATGAAAAGGAATACAATTTAATGCACTGATTATCGTTATATTAGAGCAAAAAGGAATTGAGAGAAAAATGGGGAAATAAAAAAAAGGGGAAAATCTCCCGAAAACGCCAAATATGCTTAAAATACACGTTTGAGCCATTCTGATGACGGAAAGGATTACAGCTAAATACGCTGATTATCGTTATATTCGAGCAAAAAGTATAAAAGGGGGAGGGAAAAAAAGGGGGGGGGGGATAGTGCAACTACTAAAAATACCAAAGACGCTAAAAATACATATTACAGTCATTTTGATCATGAAAAGGAGTGCAGTTTAATGCACTGATTATCGTTATATTAGAGCAAAAAGGAATTGAGAGAAAAAAGGGGAAAAAAATATCTCTATAAATCTCAGAATGGCTCTAACATGTATTTTAATAATTTTTGGTATTTTTAGGATCATTTATTATTTTTTTCTCCTTTTTTTCTCTCAATTCCTCTTTCCTCTAATACAACGATAATCAGCGCATTTAACTGTGATCCTTTACATTATCAGAATAGTTTTCATTTGTATTTTTTATCATTTTGGGTATTTTGAGGATCGTATATATTACTTGTATTTTTTTTTTTTTTTTTTTTTTTTTTTTTTTTTTTTTTTTTTTTTTTTTTTTTTTGTTTTTTTTTTTTTTTTTTTTTTTTTTTTTTTTTTTTTTT